>JAAGWP010000615.1:0-37707 GCA_013266165.1 Fusarium graminum
GCAAATATCGGTCTTGCGCTAATATTTGAGACCCCTGCGGGCTGTATATATCCATTTCCGATGGAGGGTTGATGTTGATTTGCATACAATGTTCAAACGGCTGGCGGGACCAGTCAACTTTAGCAACTTGGCATGCATCTCAACATGCAAGTTCACTTGAGCTATGCAACAAGCCAATGGTGACCTTCCCCCCGGTATTTGTACTTTACTCCAAACCCACCATGCAATAAGCTTTGATCACATGCGAGGTGCTCACACAGTCACAAGTTTGTAAGGTCTGACTAGAGACATCTGACAAGATAATCGAAGCCCAGCCTTGTCAGGAATGCTTTTTCTGCCAACATTAGATCAGCATCAAGAGAGACCACACCACTTCAGTCGATTTTGGTAGTGGTCATACAGAATTTGTTAAAACTGAATGTTGTGCCTAGGGTAAGTGATTTCTTCCCTAAACAAGCCTGAAGGGAACTGCAGAAACCTGGGCATACAGGCGTCGTTCTGTATCCGTAGCTCCACTAAATGGACACAATCCCAATCACGACAGGGCCAGGGTACACACACTCAGGGCTTCTAGCTACCAGCATGATCTCATTAGTGTATCAAATTCAATACTTCCATTTTCGTCGTTTATTAGTCCTCTGAGAATCCGTGATTCCACAAGTTGTAAGTGACAGCCGCACACCCAGACCAATTACTTTTCAGTAGTCAGCATTTGTCAGGTGGAAATAGCTTTCGTCAACGTGATAACTTGAGCCGGCGTCTGTGTACGGCGGTCTCCAATGACAATCAACAATCACCAACTGCGTGACCGTGTTCGAGCTTGGGGTGAAGGAGTCGTTGTTAGTATCTCCAATACTTTAGCTCCCTTTGACCAACAAAAGAAAGAACTCGACGTACATATTCCACATGATAAGAGGTATACGATCGAGCTCCTACCAGTAGATTGTAGGTGCATATGAGAATCGACTCATAATAGCACGGGCCCATGATGTGCAGGCGGTTTGCCAACCACGATGGATCCTCCCGAGGAACTACTATATGTACAACACAGTAAGATGCGGGTCGTGGCTGGGACGAGCGTGCATACGAAAAGAGTCCCTAGCTGTAGACCCTGGAACTTAATGGGCGGCATCTTTAAGTGAAAACTTAATGATCGAGAGGATGCACTTTGATGAATCACTCGGATCAAGTCGGTGAAGCGATATTAACAGCTATCTGATTGGCTGATGGAAGCTCCAGAGTCAACAGCCACTAAGAGTTACCACAACAACCTTGAAAGTCCAGGGCCTTGGAGCTTAGAAGCGGGACACCATCCTGGAGGCTGCAGCTTGGGGGGGAGTCACTCACCACGAACAAGATCACCCGGTTTCCTCCAGCTGCAGGATATCTCGCCCGCTGCGATTGGCTGATCATCGATTTTCCCAGGTTCTCTCCATCCAAGGAAGAGACTCAACTTTTTATCGCAATTCTCTGACCCTCTTTTGCCCGGAGCGAAATACGTAGTAGAATCAAAACACCAACCGTCCGTCCTTTGCCTTTGGCTCTGACAAGCCGGACCGACTCCTCGTCTTGTCTTCGTTCCATCTGCCGTCATGTCGGGACATTCTCACAACACCCATAGAGGGACCCCCAATCGTAACCAGGGCCGAGGTGCAGTACCATTCACCAGCAGCCCCGGAGGTGGTTCCAACATCCCTCGTCCCGTCCTCGAACCCTCACCGCCTACCGAGACTGGGTCTTCCCTCAGCGCGAGTCGACAGAAGCAGAGCAAGCGTGACGAGGTTCGTTATCATAACACCCTCTTGGCTGCCCTCACCAACAGAATATGCCTCGAAATCATTCCAAAAAGAAGGGTGCTAACTCTTCGAACCAGGCCATCCGCAAGAAGCTCGAAAATGATCTCTCCAAGAAGAAGAACCTCACAAGCCGAGCTCGTCACTCCCGAAAGGCTCCTCCCGGAACTGTCCTCGCCTTGAAGCCCAGCCAGGCTCTTCAGATCAAGCCTGCTACCACCGTCTCCGAGGCTGCCCAGTTGATGGCCGCAAAGCGAGAGGACTGTGTCTTGGTTACTGACGATGACGACCGAATTGCTGGTATCTTCACCGCCAAGGATCTCGCCTTCCGTGTTGTAGGAGCTGGACACAAAGCCTCGGCTATCACCATCGCCGAAATCATGACCAAGAACCCTCTCTGTGCTCGAACCGATACCAGTGCTACCGATGCTTTGGATCTCATGGTCCGGAAGGGATTCCGACATTTGCCAGTCATGGACGAGAATCAGGATATTTCAGGTGTGTTGGATATTACCAAGTGTTTCTACGATGCCATGGAAAAACTTGAGCGTGCCTACTCGTCCTCTCGAAAGCTCTACGATGCCCTCGAAGGTGTCCAGTCTGAACTGGGCTCTACGCAGCCCCAGCAGATTATCCAATACGTTGAAGCTCTACGCAGCAAGATGTCTGGGCCTACTTTGGAAACAGTCCTCAACGGTGTCCCCCCCACCACTGTCAGCGTACGAACTTCTGTCAAGGAGGCTGCCCAGCTCATGAAGGAGAACCATACAACTGCTGTTCTTGTTCAGGATCAGGGAGCTATTACGGGTATTTTTACTAGCAAGGATGTCGTTCTCCGAGTTATTGCACCGGGCCTGGACCCCGCCAACTGCAGCGTCGTGCGTGTCATGACCCCACACCCTGATTTTGCTCCCATCGACATGACTCTTCAGGCGGCTCTCCGCAAGATGCATGGTATGTTTCTTGAGGTATTATACGTGGCACCGCTAACAGAATCCCAGATGGCCATTACCTGAACCTACCGGTCATGGACGGAGGTGAAATCGTTGGCATGGTTGATGTTCTCAAGCTCACATACGCTACACTTGACCAGATCAACGCCATGTCAAACAACAACGATGGTGAGGGCCCTGCATGGAATAAATTCTGGCTCTCGCTGGACGCTGAAACGGAGTCCATGATGTCGGGAGAGGGCAGCCAAGCCCAGCACACGAACCTTGGGTCTCGCCTTGCTTCCCCAGACATGGTCCGGGATCGTATCAACGACAGCGTTGCCCCAGGGGATTCTGCATCTCATGTTGGCATGGATTCGCCTCCCCGCTCTCTTCTCCCCGATGTTCTCGAGCATCAGCTTCCTGAGGAACTTCCGTTTCCCTTCAAATTTAAGGCCCCATCTGGCCGGGTTCACCGTATGAAAATCACAGCTACGGAAGGTATTGAATCCTTCGTCAGCGCCGTCGCTTCCAAGCTTGGTGCAGAGGCTGAGAGCATTGGTGGAGTCCCTCATGTTGTCGATGGCAAGATTGTGGGCGCAGGCTTTGGTTTGAGCTTCTTGGACGACGAAGGAGATTCGATTTCCATCACAACAGACCATGATCTTCTTGAGGCTGTCATTCTTGCTCGTCAGGCTCATCATGATAAGGTTGATCTTTTTGTCCACGACCCTGAGAAGCCCCCGGCGTCTGCAGCTGATCCCAAGAACCCCGCTACACCATCCGTCTCCACCGGTGCCGGTCTTCGTGAACGCCGTAAGTGGAGGCACGAAGAGGATAGCGATGACAGTGAGGATGAGGATGAGGAAGACGAGCACCCCGCACGGAGACACCGAAAGGGTCGTGCCGCTGCTCATCAAGCCGTGGAGCAGCTTATCGCTGGTGTGCCGAACGAGCTCATTCTGCCTGGCGCTATTGTCACACTGGCTGTCGCTATCGTGGGTGTTTTTACCATAGCCAGGCTCAGCAGCCGGTAAAGGTATTTGCTTTTCCGCATAATGACATGATGAAGACGGGGGAGCTTAAGTGTAGATATGCAGAAAGAGAAAGTTGTGCTTCATAGTAGAGATTACCCTTTCAGAAATAATTCAATGCTAAATCAATTTCTTTTGTTTAATAAAACTGGATGACTTATTTTGTCCTAATTGTGAGAATCATGGTTACGATGAGTCCTCAGGGTTGATGTTAGCCGGATCGGAAAATCTCCCCACCCGGTCCATCGGCGGCCATTGCCAAATTTTGGCTGCTGTCGAATGACCACCAAATAATCAAGTAATCTCCAAGTAGTCGCCATGATCCTGAGGAACGCCCCCGTGCGGCATTGTGAGTCAATTGAGCTGAGGCAGCTTTTTCTCATATGCTGATATATCCAGGCCGCCACAAATTGGCGTCTCCCATCTCCAGGTCTCTCGCTCGGCAACTGTCCACCCAAGTCACTACCAAAACCGAGACCACGCCCGAGGTGAAGGAATGGACGACTTCCCAGCCTGCCGCTGGACCTCCCAAGATCGTTACGGCAGCTAGAAAGAAGCAAAGAATTGTGCAGGACGGTATACTTTCCCTTAGAACCAACTCTGCCCACGAGCACAAGGGTAGTACATGGACGACACCTCACAAGAACTCGAACTCTGCGACACCTGCCACGCCTGCTCAGCAGTACAGAGAATGGCAGCGTATTCAAGCAAATACACGAAGTCTTGGCTCAAAACTTGAGAAGCGATATGTCCCGACCGAGCTTGTCAACAACCCGCCTGGACCCGAGGATATTACCCTGGAGATGTTGATGGCTGCGCAAACACATATAGGACACAAGACTTCGCTTTGGAACCCCGCCAACTCCCGGTACATCTACGGTGTGCGTCAAGGTGTCCATGTTATTTCCCTCGAGACAACTGCGGCACATCTGCGGCGAGCGGCCCGTGTAGTGGAGGAGGTTGCCTACAAGGCTGGTCTGATTCTTTTTGTCGGAAACCGTAAGGGCCAGATGGAGATTGTCACTCAGGCTGCTGAGATGGCTGGAGGTTGCCATCTGTTTACCAAGTGGACACCCGGAGCTATCACCAACCGAGATGTTATTCTGAAAATGGCTGGTACAAAGGTTGTGGACCATAGGGACAGGGAGCTTCCCGGTTTCGAGAACTACAGAGGATCAGCTCGACCTTTGATGCCTGATCTGGTTGTCTGTCTGAACCCTCTCGAAAACTATACTCTTCTCTACGAGTGTGGTCTGAAGAGCATTCCTACGATCGGCGTTATCGACACCAATGTCGACCCATCATGGGTAACTTACACCATCCCTGCCAACGACGATAGGTAAGCCTTCTACGAACTCACAGTTTACCAATACTGACAAACTACTAGTCTGCGAGCCATGGCTGTTGTGGGTGGTGTCCTTGGCCGAGCCGGTCAACGAGGCCAGCAACGACGTCTGGAAGACGCCAAGAAGGACAAGGCGACATGGGAGAATCCTCCTGATCTTGTCCAGCACATGACACGTGAGAAGAAGGCAGCCATTGCCGAGCGCAAGAATGTCATGGGTCAGATGCAGCACAACCTTGAAGGTTTCACTGAGGACGAGCAGAAGCTTCTGAGGGAGCAGTTCTATGGAGAGAACCTTGAGGTAACTGAGAAGGAAATGGTTGACATGATGGGAGAGGCTGCTCTGGGAGCTGCAAAGGAGGCTGCTGCTGAGTCTGTTGCTGCATTGCCTGAGCAACCTGCTGCATCTGAGGCGACTGAAGGTGAGACCAAGCCTACTCAGTCGACTCCTACATCAACTGAGCAGCCTGCTACCTCTGATGTAGCGTCCGAGGCTCAAGCAGATGCTGCGCTTGTTGACTCTGTTCCAGCGTCTCCTCAGCAGCCCATTGTCTCTGAAGCAGCTACCCAGTCTCCTGAGCAGCCTGCTGCCCCCGAGGTTGTGGCCCAAGTGCAAACTGAGATTCAGCCTGCTCAATCGACACATAACTCCGACTCCAGGCTGACCACCATAGAGGAGCAGCTTTCAGGACTTAAGGATGCAGCAGAGGCGATCGAGGCCGATATGAAAGGCGGCAAGCAGTAGAAAAGCAATGTACAATATGGAAGATGTATAATAGTATACTGGAGAAATAGATCAAGGAAGCGATGTATGCTCGTATGAATTTCAACATGTATTGTTTTCAGCTATCGTGCAAAACCATTGTCATTTATGCCTGATATCGACGCCGATCACGGCGACATATGCCGGATAAATAATTGCTCCTGATTTTAAGACGTGGTCTTCCCTTACTAGGAGGTTTTTCTCCAGGTGATTGCCCCGCCTCCATGGATTTTGGGGGTACGATTTGACTTGACCCAGCCTGAGGTGCGCATTTCCCCTCATCACCAAAGCACATTTCAGCACAGTCACGACGAATTTCACAGCACAGCACTGCAACAAAAAACAAGCACCTCGCTGCAACGCCCTGCACTGCACAGAATAGCGGAGCACTCGTCATTCCGGGGCTGTTCACTGGACCATACAGGCACCTACACTTACAGCTAATCCCCAGTGGATGTTCCTCACATAGCGAAGGGCGCGCTGTACTACCCCAGTGAAGGATCAAGGTCACTGCACAGTCAGCCCCAGCACACACAGTTTTTGCAGCGCACCTAGTGCATCTGCGATAAGTCTAGAACTCAAGAGATCTAGGCAGAGGCTTTTCGGTGCGAAATCGGGGTCTCAGAGAGCACTCCACCACCACGGAGTCGCCCGTAATAGTTTAGTCTTTGAGCCAAGTTATTCTTATTAAATTGCCTTGGTCTGGCTCTTCACTTGAACTGGTATGCATCATCCTACTCTTTTTTCTCCCATTCTAAACTTTGGTGCTTGCTTGGTGCAAGACAACATCGCCCAGGCTGCGAGGATACATCGTAAGTAACAAGAGACTCAAATGCTGATGGTTATTTAATAGGCATAATCACTTCATTGTCCAATTAAAAACTTCTTTGACTTCTTCCTTTCTTCTACTCGTTTCAACCCCGCATCCCTCCAAACAAAATGCCGGCCATGCTGGATGATCCGGCGAGCCCCACTATCTACCGAGTCTCTGGTCAACCCCCGTACCCGGACCCGAGCAGCCCCGGCTTTCCGGCCGATATCGCCCCTCGGCAGGTCACACTCCGTGATCGTCAGACCGTGGCCACTATCATCCCGTTTGCCTCGAAACACCAGGTTCCCGAATCGCTGATTGCCTACTTATGTGACCAAATCAACAGGGAAATTGAAGGCGGCGATACTTACCCTATGATGGAGCCCTTCGCCGCCGACAAGTTCGGTTCCTATTGGTTTCAGAACTTCGGCGCTATCATGCTCCTTGGAAATGTTGAACGTGCCGAGGATGTTGTTGAAGGCAAAGATTGGTCCCGCGAGTGCCTGGGGAGCTTCTATATCAAGCCCAACTATCCTGGCCGCAGCAGCCATGTGTGCAATGCCGGTTTCCTTGTCACCGATGCAGCACGTAATCGTGGCGTCGGTCGTCTTATGGGTGAGGCGTATATAGACTGGGCTCCTAAGCTTGGCTATACCTACAGCGTATTCAACCTGGTGTACGAGACCAACGTGGCATCGTGCCGAATCTGGGATGCATTGGGATTCAAGCGCATCGGCCGAGTAAAGGGCTGCGGAAACCTTCGCAGCTACCCAGGACAGCTAATCGACGCCATAATTTACGGGCGAGACCTGTCGCCGCGTGAAAGCGAGGAACTCGTGAGTGAAGAGCGTTTCGACAAGATCAAGTTCTACCTCAAGTATGGCGAGTACCCGAACGGCGCTGACCGCGCCGAGAAAAGCAGGCTCCGCAGCGCAGCGACGCACTATAAGCTCTTCGAGGGCGACAAGCTCATGCTCAAAGACAAGGAAGTGATATCAGACCCATCCCGCCAGTTCGACATCGCCCGCCAAGTGCACGTTCAGCAGCACGGAGGCATCAACAAAACTACAGCCACTATTGCAGAGAAGTACCACTGGAGTCGCATCAAGGAAACAGTCAGCGATGTGATCCGTAGTTGCGTGGAGTGCAAGGAGCTTGGCAAGACGCCTAACCCTGGTGGTGCGAGAAAAGCAGTCTTGTCGAATAGTAACAACGGAGGGAAGAGGTTGGGGAGTATGACTGGGAACTCAAATGAGCATCAAGTGCAAGCAATGAGCTCCCCTCCTCAGATGCTCCCGCTACAAGAACACAGTATTATACCGACACTCTCACAACAAGGTTCAGACCACAACCACTCACGAGGCCCCTACGCTAATCCAGCTGATATATCTCTCGTTGCCCCTCCCCATGCTCTCCAAAACAGCTCCATGAGCCATGCACTTCACTCGCACAGTCCTATGCTTCAAGATCCTCCAGCTGGCCATCATCCACAAGACCACTCTGTATATCAACCCATCGACCCTCAGATCATCAATCAAACCTCACCGCACGACCTAGGTCCCTTCGATCAGTACCACTCACCCGCCGACTTTCAAGCATTACTCAACGCGACCGAAGATGAGGGACAAGATGTCGTGGATGGAGACCTGGCAATGTTGATAGAACAACATCAGGATGATGACAACGTCATGGGAGGGACGGTTGGTATGGATGCTATAGGCGTGGGTGTTGATGTCGAGACGGACAATCAGGGGCTTGCACACAAGGAAAGGAGTTTGTACGATGTTAGTTTTGGAGGCTCGGGTGGGTAGTACTATCTTATCAAAGAAGCATGAGGCGGGCGAGTTTGGATCTTTTATTGGCTTTCTTCCCAATTTATGAGTATGAGTGGTTTATATATTAACACAGTAGCCAAACAATCATCATTACTTGAGTCCTACCATACTTTCCTGGAGTTACACGCATAGGGGGTGGTTTCTGCAACCAGTGGTCATCCCATATCACACCATATCACATCTGCCAGGTCCCTACAAAGGAAAAATAGAGGTCATCAAGTTTCAGAGGTCAGATAAGTCTAGGTATCATACAGATCCTTCGGCCCTTCAGCCACGACACCACCAATCCCATTTTCCACGTCTATGTAATCAGGATAAGCTAAGTTCCCCCTTTTAACCTTGATCATATTATCCATCTCTCATTAGATTTTGTCCCTTTACCTCCGGGGCATTCCACGTCCACGGCCACGCAGAGCACGTTGAGCAGCACCTGGCGGTAGCTGACCAGGAGCCTGGGGCTTAGCACTCTCCTCGTTTCGGATGGTCTCGTCGACGCCGAGAATGAGGCAGCTGGCTTCTGTAGCAGCCTGGATAGCGTTGATCTTGACGAGAGCAGGCTCCCAAACGAATCGTTCCATCATGTCGGTAACACCCTCGTTCTGGAAGTCAACGCCGGCCCATGTCTGGCCCTTGCGATGCTCAACACGGAGCTTGTTGAGAATATCGGTAGCATCGAAGCCAGCGTTATCGCAAAGCTGGCGGGGAATGATCTCAAGAGCCTTGGCAAAGGACTTGATAATGGCTTGTTGCTTGGTGGGGATGTTCTTGTCAGCGAACTGGTGAAGGTATGCTGAAACCTCCATCTCAGCAGCACCACCGCCACCAACAATCAGGTGGTTTCGGATCGCTCGCTTGACAATCATGATAGCGTCGTGCAGAGATCGCTCGACCTCAGCGATAAACTGCTCAGCACCGCCACGGAGAACAAGTGTGCAGGTCTTGGCCTCGGGGCAATTCTCGAAGAAGTTGAATCGCTCACCACCAATCTGGCGCTCCTCGAACTTACCGCAGGTACCTAGGTGCTCGGGCAGAATGTCAGAGCATGTTGACTGGATAACAGCACCTGTGGCCTGTACGACACGCTCCATGTCATCAGCGGCAACACGCCCAGCGCAGAAGACGTCGCGGTCAGCGAAGAACTGGGTAGCCAAGTCACCAATAGGCAGCTTGCTAAGCACGACCTTGGCACCAGTCTTGTAGACTGCCTCAAGCTTCTTGTAGATAATTTGCCATTCCGCATCAACGATAGCCTGATACTCGGAGACCTGCTCAACACGGACCTCGGCGTTGTCCTTCTCAGCCTTAAGCTCCAGCTCGACGTTCAAGCACACAATCTTGGGGTTATCGAAAGACTTTGGTTGTTGCTCGAAACCGGCGTAAGAGAAAGTCTTCTTGAAAGCTACACCGTTGACAAATTGGGTGTCGGTAAGGGAACCGCCGGGAATCTTCTTCATACCAATAAGCTTCTCATTAAGGTCGTCCTGGTCTAGCGACAAGACTGCATCGACAACCACTATGAACAGTTAGTTTGATGACCAAGCATGGCGGAGAGTATGTTTGCGTACTCTTGGTGAAGAAAGTAGTATTGCGCTTGATCAGCTTGCTAGTCATAGCGGTGGCAGCCAACTTGATAAGAGTATCGCGGCGGTTGCCCTCGTCAGTGCTGATGGCGACTTCCTTAATCTTGTTGACAGCCATCTGGGATGCCCTCCTCAGACCCTTAATGATGACCTGGGAGCTAACACCCTGCTCGACGTGCTCCTTAACCTCCTTGAGAATCTCACCAGCGAGGACGACAACCGATGTAGTGCCATCGCCGACCTCGGCGTCTTGCGATCGAGCGATATCGACGAGAATTCTGGCGGCGGGGTGAACAATATCGAGAAGCTTCGCCTAGTTAGCAGTGGACTAGAGATAGGTAGTAATTCTGTTGGGCGTTTCGAACCTTCATGACAGTAGCACCGTCGTTGGTGATGGTCTGTCGGCCATTCTCGTCGACCATCAAAAGGTCACCGCCGTAGGGACCCAGAGTGGACTTGATAGTAGCCTGGACGGCAAGACAGGCATTGATGTTGGAGACAATCTGTCCCTTGCCCTGAGAAGTATCGGTTCCTATGAAGATAACACATGATCAGTGATTTGTTGCGATCATATGCGTTGCTATTGCATCGTGTTTATATTGTCTTCTTTCGGTCGTGCCCCCTTAGATTTCGAGGGGTGAAGCGGGCGGCGGTGGGGTAAAACGTACCTTCCTTGAGGACGATAATCGTGGGCGTTTGGCCTCCGAACGACATTTTGAAGGTGATGGAGCGACCCGAAACTGAGTATGAAAGATTAGACTCGTGTTGAGAATATGTACAAGATTAGGTTTCGCTCCTTTCGGCTGGTGGGGGGAAACAGGTCGGCGGGTTCGAAGTGGGAGGAGCTGTGATGGATAGAAGCTTCCAAAAAAATGTGGCAGCCTTCTTTCTCATCATGCCTTGCCCCAGTCACGCACGGGCCGTTTTTTATAGACGTTAAGGGTCTTGTCTGGACCAATCATTCTATTACCTTTGGCTCAACAACCCAAGTCTTTATCAAATGTGACTGGTAGAACAACCTCTTTATGATTGATCTAACAGTCGTAGTCTTTCTATCATGCATGTTTCTACTCAATTTTACGTCAAGGTGGCTCTCAGGACTTGAATTCTCAAGTACCATAAACACTAGCTAACGCAGGGCAACAAAAAGGTACCCGCTGATGTAAAAAGAACTCAGAACAACAGACGTACTCCCCCGGGAAGGCTCGAACTTCCGATCTCCCGATTGTCAGTTAATAACAGTCGGACGCTTTAGCCAACTAAGCCACAGGGGATAGTAAATTATTCATGTATGTCAGAGCTTGCTTACTAACATATAATATATATACTATACTCCTAGCAACTCTATAGTAATCCTTTATTCTTTCCTAACACCATCTGTCGATAGAACAAGGTAAACAAGTGGTTTTATTTTCAAATTAGGAAGGATTATACTGAAGAATAATGCCCATACGTTTTTGATTGCTTTAACAAATACACTGTCACAAAGCGACTGGTACCATGGCTCCTGACTTCCGAAGCTTTTGGTCTCGCACACTCGATAGGCTACCGCATCACGGTAATAATATGCTGCTTGTGAATAAACTCCACTTACTATCACATTGTAACAGGTTTTTGTCGTGCAGGTAGTTATTTGCGTATCTCACAACCTACAAGAGCAATAAATCTCTGGGTTACTATGAAAGCTTACCACTAGTAAGCAACTTATCTCATTAACAGCAACGTTTACATGGCGACGTTGATCTCAAACCACGGTATGCAGAATGCTAGGACCCCAAGGTTAGGAATAATCGCACGATGAATTTCTCTCCTGGCTTGAGCACTAGTTCTCTTATGTAAAGTGAGCGGGATACAATTCAGGGTAGGCAAAGAGATAAGAGCGAAACTCCAACAGCAGCTGGAATGACGTAGCTCAAACTATGGCTATGGATTGACCTTTTATGAGGCGCCATACTGACGCATCAGATATAAGTTGCCACTGTTAATTGATTCACAGACCCAAGGAGAGTCACCTAGTAATATTTTATATAGGATTGTATATGCTGACGTGCTCGCTTGAGCTAAGCTCAGGAGGGAGAAGGGAGATTTGTATCCCGCATCTTGATCATTTCTAGGTAATGCACTCGAAGAATGTTCGCTGGAGGCGCGATTATGTTGAGCTAATGAATTGATGGAGGAAGAGCAGCGACATGTTCTTGAGAGTGAGTATAGTGTAGAGCTGTCGTTAGGATCGAGTGGCTGTAACATGAATAAGACTGCAACCCTTTTAAAATGCTTATTTTAACTGTTCACTTTATAGATAAAACCGAGCCCCCTAGCCCTCCTTTGATGATATAGAAACAGACAGATAGCCTCCTGTACCTTATCGGTATCGCTCTAAACTCAGGAACGGGAGGACCCTGCAAAAGCGAGCTAAAATCGGGGCGCTAAAAACCATAGAGCCCCTGAAGGTACCTCATGTTACCAACCAAAGCCAGTCAAGAGGAGTTACTCTGGCCAAGCCAACAAGGGTAACAATCGAATGGAGGTCTCCTTCCGTTGGCTCTCAAGGGCTCGAGACTGTCCTTTCTTCATTATCTGAACTAAACTACACTAGCTATCACTTCTTCACTATTCTTCATCTTCACCAGTTTTGCGTTCCCTGTTGGAGTTTGATCTGTTCGTTTTCTTTATTTCGTTAATCCGGCGCAAAGACGGAAGCTCAATCAAGATCCGGGTGTCTTGCTGGTCAGGTACCAGACGGAATGTTGCGCCTGGTATCGTAGGCGACACAAAGTCCTCGACGACATCAACCGACCGAACCCGTTCAGTAAAACGTCGCCTGCCCCCAGGGGGGCACTGTCCCGACTTACTTGACCCGAACGACGCCTCGATCGATTTCAAAAGCTTATCCTCGGTGAACAACAATCCGTCGCAATGCTGCCACTACGTAGGCGTGGGCGGTTCTATGCCATTGTTGCTGTCGTCATGGTTTTCCTGTTGTATCGTTTTATGCAAGATTCATGGTCGCAGTCCCACTTCGAGCCGATGAAGGAACCGGGCCAGCTCGCCTCTGGACCAGTACAGGGCTCTAAAGAAGCTTTCGAACCGGCCGTTGTACCGCCACCAAATAACCTCCCCGACTCCGAGCAGGATTCCGATTCTGCCAACGAACGCAAGCCGGCCGTACCCCAAAATGACGCAAGCTTGCCGGAAACGGTTCCCCAAGGCCTTCCTGAGAAAGTCGATGCACCTGTTGAAGGGAAGCCTGCCATAGAGAAGCCTGTTGAAGTGGAGGACGATACAAAGGCCATATCTGAAGGAAAGACGGAGGACAAGACCGAAGACAAGCTGCAGGGCAAGCCGGGAAACGACCAGAAGGCGGCAGAGCAGAGCCCACCCCAAGTACCTCCTGTTCATTTCAAGGACCCTCCCAAACATGTTGACAACCCTGATATCCCGAACGTGAATGTCGATGGCTCAAAGGTTCATTGGACTAGGCCCAAGGAGAATTTCCCTATCCCTCCTGAGTCTATCAAACCACTCCCAACTGGCACTGCTCCTAGCATCAACACAATTCAGTTTGACTTCCAGGCTGAAGATGTCAAAACGAGCACCACTCGCATTGATCGGTTAAGCCGTGTCAAGGCCGAAATTGTACGTGCTTGGTCTGGTTATCGCAAGCATGCTTTCATGCACGATGAGCTTTCGCCTGCTTCTTTGAAGTACCGCGATACTTTCTGTGGTTGGGGCGCAACGCTTGTCGATTCCCTCGACACCTTATGGATTGCTGGTATGAGGGAGGAATTCGACGAAGCGGCCAAGGCTGTCGTCAATATCGACTTTACTCACACCGACCGCAACGACATCCCCGTTTTCGAAACAACAATTCGTTACTTAGGAGGTCTCGTCGCTGCGTACGATGTGAGCGGCGGATCATCTGGAGAGTACAAGATTCTGCTTGACAAGGCTGTGCAGCTTGCCGAGGTCCTTATGGGAGCTTTTGACACGCCTAATCGCATGCCCCTATTATATTACCGGTGGCATGAACCTTACTCATCACAACCTCACCGCGCCAGCACTGTCGGTATTGCTGAACTTGCTACTTTGTCAATGGAATTCACTCGCCTCGCTCAGTTGACTGGCACCCATAAATACTATGATGCTGTCGACCGTATTACTGATGCTCTGATTGAAATGCAGGTAGCTGGCCGCACCCAAATTCCAGGTCTCTTTCCTGAACGCATCGATGCTTCTGGCTGTAATAGGACCGCTGACACTCAGACCGAAAGCCTTAGCAAAGAAGCCCTGCAACAGGTCAACTCTGCCGATCTAACCAAAGAACCCGAAGGCTTCAATCCGGCAAAGCAGGGTGAGGATCTGACCGGATCTGCCCAACTCCCCAAAGCTGATAGTCGTTGGGAGGACAAGCTCCGTCGTCGAGAAGTCCCCGAGGCTGTTGATGACTTCATCAAGACCGATGATCAGACACCAGCTCAGCCTGCAAGTCAACAGGCGCCCCCTTTGGCTGCAGATGGTTCTTCAACCGAGTGGGATTGCAAGCCTCAGGGCCTTGTTCCTAGCAGCCCCCACTATGGGAACTACCATATGGGAGGCGCCCAAGACTCAGCTTATGAATATTTCTCCAAGGTACGTCACTTCTTATCAAGGTTTATTGCCCTGACTAATATCACTAAGCAATACTTACTCTTGAATGGTCTGGAACCGAAGTATCGTGCGCTTTACGAGAATACTATTGATGCTATCAACGAATGGCTGCTGTACAGGCCCATGATCAAAGATGACGGCTGGGATGCGTTCTTCACTGGCAAGCTGACCACTTCAAGCGGAGGAGATTCTGAATGGAGAAAGACTTACGAAATGGCCCACCTTACATGTTTTATTGGAGGCATGTATGGATTGGGAGGCAAGATCTTTGGTCGCGACGGAGACATCGACAAGGCTAAGAAACTTACTGATGGCTGCGTATGGGCATATCAGTCAACGCCCACCGGAATCATGCCTGAATTTGCTCATCTGGTGGCCTGCCCTGCCCTAGAAAAGTGCGCCTTCAGCGAGGAAACTTGGTACGAGGACCTTGACCCTAGTAGGGAATGGCGTGACAGCGAGTTCCGCAAATGGTCAGACGGCGAGGCTCAGAAGAAACTAGCTGAAGATGCCGCTCCAGCTGCTGCCAAAGCCCCCGGATCTCAACCTCCCGCAATCCGAGTTGGGGCCGAGAACGACCTCGCTGCTCAAGTGGTCAAACCGGATGGCTTGAGCGGCGGTTCAGCTCCTGCAGCAAAGCCTTTGGGGGCCGCTCTAGTCGCAGAAGGACCCCCGAAGGTGATCAAGCGGGCCGGTATACCAATGCCTGAATTAGACAGAAAGATGGAAGATGATGGATCAGAATTCGGCTCCAAACTCCCCGATTCTCTTAAACAGAAGATCGGGTTGGACCAACCTGACTCAAAGAAACCTGGCTCAGAAAGAGTTAAAGCAGAGAAGGCTGAGTCGAGCAAGACCGACTCTGATAAAAGCCAGCCAGTACAAGCCGAGTCAGATAACAAGCCTGTTGCAGTACAAGCCACAAAGGAAGAACCAGCTGAGGTAAAACCAGCCACTGTCGACAGTTTCGATGCTGCAAGGAACGCAGAACAAGCGACAGCTCCCAATGGTGTGCCTCCCGAAAGACCTATGACACACGAGGAATACGTCAAATCTAGAATCGAGAGGGAAAGACTACCCCCAGGCTACACAGATATTATTAACCGAAACTATATCCTACGGTAAGTTCATGATAAAAATGCACCTGTCGTCCCCGCTAACGCGAGAACTCGCAGACCTGAGGCAATCGAGTCTGTCTGGTATATGTACCGCATCACTGGTGATACCACCTGGATGGATAAGGGTTGGAAGATGTTTCAGGCCACTGTGGCTGCCACTCGCACTGAATTTGCCAATAGTGCTATCGAGGATGTCACAGACACCACGCAGAACGGCCTCAAAGACGAAATGGAGAGTTTCTGGCTTTCTGAGACTTTGAAGTACTACTACTTACTCTTTTCAGAGCCCAACGTTATCAGCCTTGACGAATGGGTTCTTAGTACTGAAGCTCATCCGTTCAGAAGGGCTACGTGAAGAATGATTCTGTCTGCAAGGGCTGGTACCGTGTCACCTGAAGACTTTTAAACTTAGGAAAAGATGGGAAGGACGAGTTGACAGGCGGCGACTGCATAATTCTGGGAACTCAAAGTCATGAACTGACAACGGCGTTTGGAAAAGGATAGATAACGTATGGGTCCAAGGGGCACATTATCTCGGGTTATTTTCATCTATATGTATTTCGATTGTGATGGGCATCCCTCGGAGGTTCTCACTCTCTAACTATTGAATTGAGCTGGTCTGACAGTTACCCGCGAACTCTGTGTTAACCATTGATAACTCAAAAATCAGGCCCGTAGGCGCTACAGCAGCTCCAATACTCAATCGGCTCATGAGAACTCGCGGCCGTGTCGAAACAGTTGCTTCGCTTCTCCTCCAATTCTGACCACATCAGCAAGGTTGCTCTTCTTAGGATGGAACTTTATGGCGCCAGTGTGTTGAGGACTTCGAAGACGCTGTTTCAGTCCATGATTCTTATTTTCGGATCTTTAGCTTGGCTCTTGCTATGCCTTTGCATTGGTCTTGACAGATTTGGGCATTACGGCGTGGGCTGGCTGCGTCTCCCTATCCCTTTCGCAACATATCCTACCTCCACTGGCGATTAGACCTTATCAACGTATGTGTTACATTAATGTTTCCGCCATGATTAGTTTTGCATTTCATATTTCAATCCTATGAGTCCGGTCCGACATGGTCATATGTGATGTTCAAAGTCAGTTCCTACCTCTTACTCTTCGTAGACTGTTTTGATTCACTCACCAAGCGTCCATAGTTCATTTATTGGAGAAGGATATTGGAGTGCTCTTCGACCTCCATTTTGTACCAGCCTCGGGAAGGATTGAGGGCGGCTCCAGTGGTCAACTGGACAGTGTCCTTAAAATCCATTAATGAGGTCCATCCGGGCGTGAAGTTCAACCAAGTTCATGCTGCAGTCGAATTCCTTCACTTCAAGCGTGGATATGGGACAATGGACATACGACAGAGTCGCTCCCAAAGGCCGTTTCAGTGGACTGACCAGCGGTTTTCCACCGAGGTCACTAAATGCAAGCTCCAAACTACACGTCTTTAAACTTAACCCTGGCATCTCAATCGTTCTTTACTACCTTTTCTTTTCGTTATCGGTGCATTAGAAGTACTCGGATGGAGGACTTACGAAAACTGTAAGTAGAGGTCAAGTGCCTTGAACCGCTGGAAAGACTGTAGTTGAGCTTTCACACGTATGTGTCAAAGGGGGCGAGGTCAACTCGTAGACCATTGTAGGTGGCTTCAAGTGTGTCAGACGCAATATGTTGTAATTTCTGGGACTACCAGTGAAAAGCGAAGAAGCCCTGTGCAGTTCTTAGAATCAAGGTCCTTTCCATATCTATTTAAACCCCTTCCAAACCAAATCCGTTTGGCTGGAAATATCGTAGTCCTGGATTCCTAAATTCCCGCGTAAGGAAGAATTGGAAGCTTAAATACAAGCAAGTTGAAATAATAAGCAGATTATATCAAATCCAAAATCCTCAATTTCACAATCGCATGACAATAAGTGTCTTTGATAATACATGTCAATAAACAGTTCCTGTCCCTCCGAGCGCATCACGACATATATCCCATATTCTCGTACCAGATCCTTGTCATGGTCTCCAAGATCGTGTCTTATGGCGCGTTCATCCTCCATCATCTCTCGTCTTAAGAGATCGGTCGTTTGTGTGGTCAAACCACAGTCTATATGCAAAAAAGATATACGCTCCTTGTTCTGCTTCATCGTCTTCGTTCGGTAACAAAGAACCATGTCCATGTTCGGTCGGGGAGCCCCTGTTTTCAGAGGCCATCTCATCGATTATCCGATACCTGGTCATGCTATGAAGGAGATGGTGTCGTAAATAGAATGAAGCATTGCGGTACGGCGTTGTATTTATGCCGTTCCTTCTCAGGGCTGAAGACCGAAATTATAACCGATCGCTCAGTGTTTCAAAATCAAATCATTTCCGTAACTCCGATGCTGATGCCGTTTACCCGTCTTTGATCTTACCGTCTCCGTGTCGAACAGTATGGCCGACGTATGTACATGAATTCGATAACTCAGTCCTCAATACTCCGCGATGACTCAGGTGAGTTCGAGGTGTCCTATACCATCGAACTGAGCACGCTGATACTGAGAATCATGATGAGAAGACCGATTGTGACAACTATCAGTAATGCGAATGAGAACCAACCCAATACCATGGCGCTGGTACCCACACCACTCCTGACAGCTCCGTTACCGAAATCCTGGGCTATGACCGAGGCGGCCACAGACGCTGTGTGTTGCCATAGTACAGAGACGAGGACGAAGATGGCTGAGATGAAAATCAGGGCGAGAGCGATCTGCGAGACGGGGCGGGACGGGAAAGGCTTGACTTCGCGATCGGAGCCTTCGGAGTCGGTCTCTTCGTGCCAGCCAGGGAAGGTAGCAAGAAGCAGAAGACAGACAAATGCGAAGATGATGGCAATGATGCTGAGCCGGAGTTAGTGACCGCCAACAGACTCCATTGCCAGGGGAAAACTTACATAAGATAAGGAAACACGATCATATCCTTGAACTGAGCAGCTAGCCAGATAAGGTTCAGAGGATCTTGATCGACATCAACCTCCTTAGCCAGGGCGGTGGCATTGTTACTGCACAGCCAAGAACCTCCATCAGGGTTAATGCAGATACCGAAGTAGCCAACGCGCGCTTGTAGCGACGCATCACCTGCGATGTTTTCGATGGCGGAGTGGAGATTGTAGTCGACCTGGGCAGTATCGGGCACGGCCGTATAATCCTTGTAGTAGATTGAAAGTAGGAAGATGTCGGGCATCAGCGGTGAGGATGATGAACAGCCGGCGAGTAGTAGTGCTGGTCTTTGTCAGTACACCGCTTCTCAGATGTGACGGTGAAGGAATACCCACATAATAGAATTATGGCGATGGCGATAAGAATCATCAACACATGGTGATAGCCGAGGAATGGTACAAAGCCTGGAAGATGGCATGTTAGTGTATGGTTGGGAAGGTAAGACATTCCATCTAAATGTCTTGAGAAAGAGGATTACTCACGATACCAGCCGACCTGGACCTTTTGCCGCCGTGAGGACGAGCTACTGCTGCTGGTCGTCCCGGAAGCCATTGTGTACGATGTTGATCCTGTCCTCCTTCAAGATGTTGTTGATTGAAGTTGTGACGGTAACAACTTTAGTGTCTGCGCTCGTCTCCCGAGTTGGGAGTGACGACAAAGCTGCGCAAGACTGCTGTCAAGTGGATTTCCTTGCTCTTCCTGCTATCGCTTGGTCGCGTAGCTGTTTAAAAGTAATCTTCAGGTCGTTGGATCCTCAATCGCATCAGCTTCCTCCACTGGAACAGTTGATCTGTTTCGGGAACTGCAGATTTTTGGCGATGTTAATAGAACAAGTGATGGAATGCGGGCGGGAGGAATCGATGTCTCGGTAGACAACCGATGCTGGAATGTGCGTAGGCTATGGACGACGGTTGAGATCAACGAGCGAAAGTCGGGCCCTGCGATAGTGAGATATTGTAAAAGCAAGTCAAGTCAAGTAAAGTCAGATAGATTGGCAACGCTGAGGTTAATCAAGAGCCTCAGTGATCAGTTCACACGTCCTGCAAAAGAGGGTGAAGACTTATTAGTTTTGTTAGAGAGATCTCCAGTGAAAAGGAGAGGGAAAGAGAGGAGCGGTCAGTCAGTTAGTGAATCAGTGCAGTTTCGTTTACCAAAGAAGTGGGCGGATATGCGATGGCTGGGAAGACTTGGGACAGATACCAACCTCTGGACTTTTGGGTGGGTGATGCAGAGTTGTAGTGCCCAACCACCTATTTACATGCGTTGGCATGGCGACGGTGACGTTTTAGCTGTGGGGCCATAGTTACCACTTTAGGGACATACTCAGCTCCTTCCCACACCCAGCAACTCGCTAACCTGTGCCGTGGAGGGAAGGAGAACGCAGACGCTGCCCGACGCTAATCTGTCTATGGGTAAGCGCTATTGGACCTGCAGCAGCGCAGGCTTGCGCAACCCACTGGCGAGAGACGGGGCTTGATCCCTGGACCCTAGGATCTACGATCTTACGAAGCGCTTCGCCGCAAATCCAACGCGTTTTTACACGTCAGACACGACCTTGATTTAAACTCGGACCCCGGTACCTCGTCAGCGCCCAGATTTGCCAAGGAAAGAAGCTCTTGCGGGGCCATCTCAGCTTAATGCAGTTGTCATGACAATTTGGCGCCGTTTTGAACGAGTCCAAGGCACAGCTCATCCGTTCGCTTTCTGTGCGCCTATATCACAGAGCTTTTTATAGGTGCTCGATCCTGTATCTGCGCCGTTCAATCAAGAGATCGATGAACCCAGTTGATTGAATCGTCGCTCATGAAAGTTGCGCTTCTTCGCCTTCATTCGTCGCATTGTTCTACGTTTCTTGAGCTCAGACATTGTAGGGATTATCCGGACATCTATCTCGGTAATCCCCTCCATTGAGTATCCAGATTCCCATCATCTACCCCGTCTACCCCGAGCAAGTAAGGCCTGAATTAAGACTCCCCGGCGCTTGGGATGAAGTGCCCCTCTCCCCCTACCTTGTTCAACACAAGCAATCTCGAACATTTTATCCACTCTTCCGGAACTCACGAGTCTACCACCCGGTCTAAGAAAACAACACAAACTAATTGAAGCTGTGATAAGATGATGAGCATGAAGCTTGGTGGTTTGCTGTTTATACCAATAGAAAAATCGCCTAAGAGGGTGCGAACTGCTCGCAGTGTTATTTATATCCATATCCTTCCAGACAATTGAAGTGTCTTCGCTACGTATCATCCATGGCTATATGGTTGACGACGACTCGTCCTCCGGCAGTACACAGTCAACCTAACACAAGAACCAGTCTGCTGGCAGCCAACAACTTTCATCATGGCAGAGTTTATTCTCCCGAAAGAGCCGTTCGGATTGATCATGACAGCACCCGTTTCTCTTAGGAACCCCAGCCACCTGAGTAATTTATTTATCCCTGGCATCCAGCCACCTCAAATCGCGGGATTGCTTCTTACCCTGATTCCCGTTCAATTGCGATTTCCCAATCAAAATTCGGTGTTCCATGATGTTTCAGACAGTTCTTGATCCACTCAGAACCCTTTAAGCATCCTCTGGTTCCCATGTCCAGGCCGGTGTGAGCTCCCAAAAAGACACATGCATATAACCGGGATATGTAGTTATAAAGTATAGTGGGGCACGCTCCCCACGTCATCCAAGAGTAGCTACGTTGCGCTATCAGATTCATGAACACCACAGTAAAACCACTACATTCAATATGGCCACCACAGCCGCTAGTACACACGGAACATCACTCGATATTCGGGTGGAAGATTTTCTGGATGATAAACTTCAGTCGACTGGAGATCTCGAAACTCTCGATACACTTATTGCAAATGTTGAGCTCCAACGTAACCAGTTGCAATTGCAGCTTGATACAGCTGTCAAAGAGCTAGAGGAAACTCGGCGCACAGCTGATGACCGCCAAGGATCACTGAATGCCCGTATAGAGGAGTTTCAGAAGCTTCAGGAGAGCATTGATATCCGTGCTCAGATATACGCTGCTTCAGATGCCCCCGATCAAGCTATCGAGCGTCTCAAGTCACCTATGAACAAGATTAAGGCCGTTGAGCGGGCTCATAGCTATCTGATGCTCCTACAGGATGCTGGGAATTTTCGATCGGAGGCTAGATCGTTTCTTCCCCAAGATCCCAAAGCCGCATTGGAACCATACATCAAATTGAAGGACCATGTGCGCAAACTGCAAAGCCTCCCGGGCCAGGAAGGCCTGCATCTCGTCGCTTACGCCGAAAGCTTGAGCAGTTCTCTTTGGGATGAGATCAAATCCACCATGTCTGGAGAACTCGAGAAGGTCCTGAAAGAAAGGAAATGGCCAAGGGTCGATACTCAGTTGCAGATGGACGAAGAATGGATCAACTGCATCGAGAAGCTTATCGATCTTCAAAAGCCGGAGACAGCGCATACTGACAAGCTCATAACGCTGTTGCCTTTTGAAATAATGGCATCAATCTTCGTGTCCGAGTTCCGGTTCCACTTCTTCAGCGACAAGCCGACAAGCGGCCCGCAAGCATTTGGGACACATTGTCTTCCGTGGTTCATAGCGCTCGTTGAGAGATGGGAGGACTTCTTCCGGGATAATCTTGGCTATTTACTCGCGGAGAAGTTCCAAAACACTGCTGTGGCGACCAACTTGGCATACATCGATCCCGTTTCAGCGCTAATTACCTCTCTTCTGCCGGTGTTGAAAGAAAAGACCTCTCTAGTCGCACTCGAGGCCGTCAAGAACCCTTCCTTCTTGAGCAGTTTCATGTCACAGCTTATGAGCTTTGATGAAAACATCCGCTACAAATTCAGCTACGATGGTGGCGACGCTGAAAAGGGATGGTCCGGCCTGACTGCGCACATATTAAACAACCACTTTGATACATGGTTCAAGGCCGAGAAAGACTTTGCCCTCGAGAGATACCATACCATTATAGAATCACAAGACGCACGAAGTATTGACTACGACTATGCGCTCCAGGGCAAGATGAAACCGACGTATGCGGCCGTACGCGTCACTGATCTTCTTCGGTCGATAACAAGTCAGTACGAGAAGGTGCGCACTTTTAAACACAAGATTCGCTTCTTGATTGGCATCCAGCTAGAAATTCTTGATGGTTACCATGATCGTTTAAGAGATGCACTGCAAGCTTACCAAAGCATGTCTAGTGCCTTCGGCCGCACGCTGGCTGCAAACAAGGAGGATCTTGCTGTTCTCGAGGGCACTGGTGCTTTTGAAGTACTCTGTAAGGTGATCGGTAGCGCTGATCATGTCGTCAACACTTTAAAAGACTGGAGTAACGAAGAGGTATGTAACTGGCCAAAAGACGAGTTTGCATTCTAACGTTCTTAGTTCTTTGTGTCTTTATGGGATGAACTTCAAACTCGAGCTCTCCATAGGGCCAGCCAAGGAAACGATATCACCAGCACGATGAGCTATGACGATGTCAAGGATCGCACTTCCGCAGCAGTGGGTCAAAAGCATGAGGACGGGGCGCTTTTCGATGAGACTGCTACTGCCTATAGCATGAGACGCAAAGCTGCCCAAGACCTACTTGTTGGCGCTCTTGTAGAATCTCATAACAAGGCTTTCCGTGCATATACAACTCGCGTTCAATGGACAACGGTTGGCGAGACAGCTATAGTTGGTAAGTTTGTAGTCCAGGTTGTCCTTGGTATTCCATCTAATGTTGCGACAGATGAGCTTGCGATTACCCCGGAATTTGACGAACCACTGCGTATCCTCCAGCGCAACTTTGATTTTCTTGTCAAAGCCCTTTCTACAGCTGCGTTCCGTCGAGTTTGGCGAGAGGCCCTCACCAAGCTTCAAGACCATCTCTGGCAAATGGTACTCACGCGCCAGTCCTTTACCACTTATGGGGCAACCCAGTTCCGTCGTGATGGCGCCGCATTAGTCGCCGTTGTTGAACGTTATATCCACAACGGCTCATCTGTTCTTGATGCTTTGACAGAGGGTATGCAACTGCTGAGTCTTCCGGTGGAAGCAGGTGAAGCGGATGGCTTGACACTCAAAGAGGCTAGTGATCGAGTATTTACAGACAATGAGGAGGCTCGCAAGGTACTCGAAGAGCTTCACCTTGAGGAGCTGTCACCACAAAGCGCAAGAAATATCCTCCAACGCCGAGTGGAGAATAACGAAAACGTTGGGTGGTAAAGAATAGATCAAAATTGGGTATATTACTACACATTCGATACCTCATGTTAAGAGACTTCTGTGGATGCCATCATATGTTGAAACTTTTCGTAACCTTCTATAAGAACGACATTTCCCTTAAGTTCTAACCGCTGAATCCCTTCTCATTCTATCGCATCCGAATACCAAATTCGTTTCCCTCATCATGTTTACTTTTGTTTATTTGTTAAGAGCTCGCATAGTCATCTCGACAACGATGAAAGTGCCCGCGCTGACAGGCATAGCTCGCGCTAGAGTAGGCCCAATGCCCTTGAAGAAACCAGCTGCACCCTCAGCGCGCCATGTCTTGGAAATACAATCCCTCATGGTGCTGTATCGCTGGTTGGCGCCGAAGCCGTCGGTCTGCATCTTGCTCTTGATGACGTCGAAGGGGTAGGAGGACAGCCAAAGTACCTCTCCAGCAAGACCACCGTATAGAGCAATCTTGTAGGCGGGGATATCCTTGCGGTTGACCTTGTTGCGGGCAGCGTCCGAGTTCATCATGTATTCGAAGGCAGTGAACCAGGCGCCATAGGCAAAAGCCTCTCGCCAGATGGTGACAACCTGGCCGCGGTAAATGCCACTCAGAACACCGTTGTGCGCGCCGAGCTTGCGAATGCAGTCACCAGGACCGCTATACAAGCGACCGGCGCCATGAGGTTGGCTTTGGAGGCGGATACGAATGTGCTCGATTGGGCCGGAGAGGACTGAGTTGGCGACACCGGCAAATGCGCCTGACGCGGCATACTGAGAGTAAGACAAGTCGGCACCGTTGTTGCGGGTTTGGAACCAGCGTTTTGCAGCGTTGAAAGCGCCGAACTGAACGGAGACGCAGGCACCGATACCAATCAGTGGTGTGAGTGTTCCCTTGTAAAAAGCGAGGGCACCCTCGTTCTTGTAGATTGTGGTGGCGGCGTTGATGGCAGAGGAGTACTGTGTGGTTGTTTGGAGTCGGACCTTGACAATGTCAAAGGGTTGGCCTACGAGAAGGAGAGTTAGCAACTGGCTTGGATTGATCTTGTCACGTTATAAGAACAGGCTTGTGATAAGTTCACGGTGAGAACTCGGCGTATTCCTTGGGCCAAGTTTCATCTCGTGCCTATCGCCCAACTCAAAGCACAGCTGCCTCTGCGCCTCAAGCTCCTTCTAACATTGCAGCACAACAAACATACCAATCAAGACCTGCGCGATTCCTCCGACGGCACCAGAAAACAAATCCTTGGCCGTCTCGACCGCAGGGCTCTGCTTAGTCGACTCCAACTCAAGTGCGTCCATCTTGTCGATTTAGCGGGGGAACACAAAGACCGTCTTGCTCTTTTATTGGGTCTTTTCAAGACAACAAAGAGAAAGGAGAGAGAACAGAAACTGAGTACGGAAATCAAAGATAAGCCAGCAAGGGGATGGAAATGATAAAGAAATTCTAATCTAGGGCGCTCGTATCGGTAACGATATCGCAATCCGGGGTCGATTTATCGCGGATCGCTCACGGCAAATGACGTGCTAGCATTACAAAGCCGGTAACGGAGTCCGGGCTGTTGCCATTGACTTTTCGGGGGGGTTGAGATAGAGAGATACTCGGGGCCAGTCTCCGTAAATTGGTGGGATCAAATGCGGGGAACTGTTCTGCTCTGCTGTTGAATTAACTGATTTCTCCTACCGGCTTTTTCTCCGCGTACCGTCTCCTACAAGTACACATCTAACAACTCTATCCCCGTAGCTTGGTTGATCCGACTTCGGGCTAATGATTGCCGGAACTCGGGATCTGCGTTCTAGAACCGCGACAAGCCGGTAACGTAAAAGCCGAACATCTGTACAGAGTAGGAAAATCCCACTTCAGCACTAGAATATGACGACAGCCTATAGGTGTATACTACGTGTACGGGCATAGAATCATCCATTGTTCACAAGATCTAGATCTATGCAGCTGACAAGATGCGCTTCTCTATTCGTGACTGGTTCCTTCTCTTCAGTACCGTCTCACCCCTTGCTTCTCATCTTTGGCATCATTCAGCGCCTGCGCGTGTTGCCCAATGGCCTCCTTGAGCTTCCCTATCACTTCTGGCTGGTTACTGAATGCAACTGTGAGCAGACTCTCGAGCTCAGCTTCCACCTTGGCAATCGGCTTGACGCCAGGCTTCCTATTCTGAGAATCGTTCATTAACGCGCCCCAGCGATGCGTAAAATTATAGATAGATTGTCGCAGTAACTCGTCCAGCTGTTCGTTCATGTCCTCAACGGTCAACGTCTTCGCAGTCACGGACGGTGTCCCTCGAGACCATAGGCCGCCACCGATGATGTTTGAAAAGAACCCAACCCAGTTCTGGGGGCTGAGCGTGTCCCAAATATGAACAAAGTGTTGCATCGAAGCACCGTGGTTTCGGATATCACCAATCTCCAATGAAACCAGCTCGTTCTTTATGATGAGCAAGTTCTTGACCATGAAAAGGTCTGGATCCGTGCCAGCCTTCAACGACTGTATCCTTGCTTCTGCACGCTGGAGTACTTGAATAGTTTCCCGCACAATATTGAAGACAACCGAACTATTCTTCGACTGGATGATTATTAGCCACGATATCTATAATGTGAGGCTGGGTACTTACAGATCTCTCCTTGGGCATGCAATTATCATACATGCCCAACAGTTTGATAGCTTGTTTAACTAAAGGATGTGCGTTGGAAGAAGCGACTCCTCCAACCACAGGTCCAATCTTCAAAGAGGCGTCTTGTACGGAAGCTTTCGCAATGGTTTTTGACACTTCAGCCTCGAACACAGTGTCCGTTAAAGGCCACAAGTGATGTGCAAGAAGTTGTGAGGTATATTGCTTGCACTTGATGAAGTATGGCGACTCCATATCGTCAAGCTCGCTTCCAAAGTATTCGTTTGCAAGTAAACCAACCAAATTACACGTTGTCTCCAATGGTGCTGTCTGAAGGACTGTTTGAAGAGTGGTCACCAATGGCGTCAAGTTGCCAGGATGAGCAATGGTGGTGTTGATAGGCTTGATTGCTTGGAATACAGAATCGGCTGCTTGCGTCCACACTGGATCCACGCCAAAGAGCTTCATAAATAGACTCTCTTCGTTATACATGCGCTCAAAGCACTGCTTGATGAAATTACGCGACGCTGTCTCAGCAGACAGGTTCTTGACCTCTTTTTGAAACTCTGCAATATCGGATTGCGTCAACACCTTGAGATCGCGGTCTCTAGTTGTTAGATGGGTATGAAAAATGTTATTGGCCGTATTCGCATAGGTCTCGAAGTGAGTGCAAGATTCATTCTTTTGGCCGTATGAGTCGTAAGCCCGACGTATGACCTGATGAATATTGGGGATCAGGCCATACGAATCCATCATCATTTCTTGGAAGCGACCGTATGCAAGCGCATGGCGAGCAGATTCAGACTTTGTGGCTAAAATTTGTCGGCCAATTTCAGGGGAGACCCTTTCCAACATGATCTTGTAGCCGTGTTCGAGAAGATGGAGAGCTTTCGTAAGAAGCGCGGTATACCGGGCAAGGTAAGTATCGCGGTCGCGATATGTCGCCTAGATCTATCAGCTCGCGTGCCTTATGATGATAGAAGAGTCTTACATGATTTTCCATAAACACGATGCAGGCGTCAATGTTCTCTATCATCTCTCCAAAAGAAGCGTCGTCAACTAGTCGGCTGGCGCCCGGCGCATTGAGACGCCTGGTCG
Organism: Fusarium graminum; assembly: GCA_013266165.1. Taxonomy (NCBI): domain Eukaryota; kingdom Fungi; phylum Ascomycota; class Sordariomycetes; order Hypocreales; family Nectriaceae; genus Fusarium; species Fusarium graminum. The sequence goes on from JAAGWP010000615.1 coordinate 27,729, forward strand.
CATTATCGAGGTAGGCATAATAATGAAGATCCGTCCCAACTTCGTCGGCCAAGGCTTCCAACCTTCGCTGCTCTTGTAGAAGTTCCTCGCATTGAGACTGGAAAGTTGATGTTTGCGCCTCAACGGAGCCGAACGAATTCGATAAGGAGGTGAGCAGTTTCAATGTCGCATTCGCGTCCTCTATAAGTCCATCCAAGTGGCGCTCCGTCAAAGTAAGCTGATCTCGATATAGTCTACAAATAGTCAGAACAGTCTGGGTGAAGTCGATCTCGCATAGCGCAGCGTCCATACAGATATTCTTGTTGGCTGGTATTTAGCAACTGTTCGTCATATGATTCAAAACCGATGGTCTCATACGTATCCACCTCATAGCTCGAGTCAGGAAGCAGCAGAGCTTCCCATGCTCTAGTCTTCTTATCGCCCTTCTTAGGTTGCGATAGCGCATCCTTCGATAGTTGGTCCTTGACCACGCGATAGAAGTCGGAGTATGAGCTAGCCCGACGAAGAACGGTCGGCTCAGGTGGCGTATCGGTATCTTCGATGTCTTCGTAAACGTTTGGCAACGGCTCGACAGGTTCGTTTATTAGGCCCGGTTCCTGACAGCATGTTGTGAGCTTCAACCGATTTTGGTAGTGGGGTGCCCAGGCTCGTGGGGGCATACATTGGGTTGCTGTAATAGAGACTCTTTGCGACGATGTCCGTGAGTTTGCGTGTTACTGCTGGAGTGACTCTTATTACCGGTGCCCAGTTCGGGCATCAGCGTATACCAAGAGTCCTCATACATGGCGTCGACAGAGCTCAAAGGAGCTCAAGGTTGAGGGTTGGCTGGAGCTCTTCTAGAAGACACGCAACAAGCGTTGAAAGGTACCTTGGAGTCGGAGGTGTCAGCTCCGAACCGCCGATGACGGGAAAGTATGGGGCGAGTGTCCGTGCACTACGCTGTCAACCTGCCTGCAGCTTGTGGCGCGCTATCGGCGTGTGGCACACGCCCCTCACTGTGGCTGTGGTCGTTGATTGCTGCAGTTTAGACCTGCCACAGTCCTAAGAATTTTGCTGACCATTGACTCCCGTCTAGTAGCTCCAGCTCTAACTCTATGACCTCACAACCTGTTCCCTCTCATCAGGAGGCAATTTTGGAGTCAGCATTTGTGGTGCAATTTGAACTCTTCATCAGAGGAATCTAACAATTGTCTTGCCTTGAATTGTTTGTTCTCAGGTCTATTCATGATGAACGTTTCTCGAGCCGCTCTCCGGCGGACTGCTATTCGCTCTCAAGCTCGCCAGCCTATCACTATATCCCAACGCCAATGCGTTCGCCGTGTCCACGACTATGGCAGCGAGTACTCCACGCCTCCTTCTAACCGTGGCGGTAAAATCATTTCACTCACAGCTGCTTTTGCGGTAGTTGCGACTGGGGTTTACATTTATCCTAAACTGACTGGACAGTCTACTTCGTCTGCTGAAGCAGAGAAGGGGATGGCTCCAACAAAGGCCGAACTCGAGTTCGAAAAGCCTCGCAAGAAGGTCAAGAACAAGGAAGAGAACCGTGACTTCATCAGCTCACAGCATCTTCAAGTTAAAAATAGCTGGGAGCACCCGGGAGTTTATGCTTGGGGTTCCAACGTTGGCAAAGTTATTGATCCAAAGTCCAACGACAAATATGTCAAGGCACCTCGAAGAATTTCCTACTTTGATGACCAAGTTCTCCGCGATCTGAAATTGACGTCTATCTTTGGCGCAGCTGTGACCGAGAAGGGCGATCTGGTCCAGTGGGGTCTTGGCTACAATCAGACTGACCCTTCACCTGTCCCTACACTTACAGGCAAGGATATTGTCAAGATTGATGTTTCACTTGACAGGATCATTGCACTGTCACGCAAGGGCAACGTCTACTCTATTCCTGCTTCACGCAACGACCAAGAGGGGGGGCTCAAAGAAGAGCAACAGAAATCTTCTTGGTCAATCTGGGGATCTGGCGGTGCCCAGGAGAACATTCACTTCCGTAATTTGACACCAGCTGGCCTTGGGTCCGGTGAAACTGTGAAGGACATTAGCACTGGTCAGGAGCATTGCCTGATGCTTACCTCCAGGGGACGCGTTTTCTCCGCTGCTGCCAGCGCTCTCGAGTTCCCCTCGAAGGGACAATTAGGTGTTGCTGGTTTGAGCTGGCACAACAGACCCAAAGGCCCCTACGACCAGCCCCACGAGGTTACCACCTTGAAAGGGTTCGACGTGACACAGATTGCTGCTGGCGATTATCACTCGACTGTTCTCGACAATACTGGTCGTCTGTTTGGCTTCGGTGACAACTCTTTCGGACAACTGGGAATCGATACCGACTATGGCCTTTCGGTTTCTGACACTCCAGTCATGGTTCCTACCAACTTAATCTACGCCAACACAGGACTTATCCCAACGGTAACATCTGTAGCTGCAGGCGGAAACAACACATTCTTCACTGTCGATGCCAAGACCAGCACAATCCCTGGCACATCCAAGGCCCTTGCTCCAGCACGAAGGCTCCCTCCTGTGACAACGGACCTGTGGGCTTGTGGTCAGGGAGTCTACGGCACACTGGGCACTGGCAGATGGTCGCATGTGTCTGCTAAGCCGACCAAGGTGAAGGGACTTTCATCTCTGTTCGAATTTGATGAGAAGGCCAACAAGATGATTCCTATCAAGCTCAAGTCCTTGTCAGTTGGGGCTACCCACTGCTCGGCCATTATGGACAACGTCACTGAGGTCTCGATCTCGGGTCAAGGGACTGAAAACGAGACTAACTGGGGAGCTGATGTCGTGTTTTGGGGCGGCAACGAGCACTATCAGCTTGGTACTGGCAAACGAACCAACGTGAACGCGCCGGCATATATCGCGGCTCTAGACAGCCCGGCTGATAACCGCAGAGAGGGTACTTCAGATTTCCACAGGTTGTGCGTGGCGCCCCGCAAGACAGTTCGACTGGATGGTGGGAAGGGACGAAAGGTATCGTTGGAGCAAAAGGTTGAGTGTGGCAAGTATGTGAGCGGTGTATACTCGGCTATCTAAGAGGATGTGCCAATCGAGACCCAATTTGTACGAATAGCTTGACTGTATTATCAGAAACATATAATCCATGTATTGTATCTACGAGGATATGATAGGGCGTCTGGGGATGAGATGGCTGGTTTTGGTCGACTCCGGTATTTAACTTGGGCATAAGATGCCATACAATTGATATTTTTTACTCAGCTGACGGTGCATTCCCAATACGTCTGTCCATCGAACCCTGAATGGTGGGTGGGTAAGTAGTCATCTGAATGTCTCAGTAGAATGGATGACCTGTGCACAACAACAAACAAATCACATGCGGTGTTGGGATGATTCGGAGAAGAAGCCAGCGTATATCTGACAGAATACTGCAATTAAAGAAATACAGAGTTGATCTGTCGATCCTTTATGACCATCTGCAAGCTTTCGTCCGAAGTCGTCCAGACTCAAACAGGGGTCCCTGGACTGGTACGAGGATCTACTCGATCTAGACCACGCGAGCTGAGAGCCCCAATAACATAATGTCACAAGACAAAGAAACATATCGAGGCTGCAAGAGCGTAGAGATCACCAAGCACTGCGGAGTAGGGACGTATCATAGGTAGAAGAAGTTGGTGATCGTGGTGAAAGCGTCCAATCTCCACGTCATTGAACAGAAATGATGGGATCCGCAACTTTAGGGACTAAAACAATAAAAATAGACTGGCACGCACCTAAAATTATCCTGGCCACACTCACGGTTACAGTGGCCAGTCCCTTGGAGCTGGGACAAACTCCAGGATACGGATAGGCACGGAGAAAATACAAAGAAGGGAAGAAAGAAAGGGAAAAAAGATACCTGATCAGGTACTGTCGGTTCTAGACTGATCGATCTCGAGTGGCATCTGTCAAATATCAGTTTGTCTAGAACAATCACCGGCCGATGCCTGTAGATCAGATGCCCTGTAATCTGTGTCAGGCCTGCACCCGCAGCGACCGTACAGTGCCGTCCGTCGCATGGATGGATTGCAATTAATTCTTGGAATAGTCAGTCCCTTTCCCCACGTTAAAAGTACGTACATTATTAGTACATAGACTATCACTAGTACCTACAAAACGTCATGTCATGGCGTTCCTGGCCCAATTCTTGGGCTATGGAGATTTCGATTCGAGTCTTGTGGCTCTTGTAGATCTCTATACAGCCAATAACTTAATACTTCAGGCACCTTATATACTAATATTCAAACACAATTCATTCCTTCTCCTTTCCCATCACCCCTCGCTCCCTCGCTCCCTCTCTCTCTTCTCACTTACAAGCGCTCCCCAATCTTTCCGTTTGCAGTAACCTCCTCCACTTCCTTTTCCTCCGTTTCCGCTTCCCTTTCCTCTCTTCTCCCGTTGTCCTCTTTTTATTTCATCATCGCCTTCTTCTACTTCACGCTCGCGACACTATAACACAATCTCGCCCATCGTCTCGAGACTCTCTTTCTCCTTCGCCTCCTCCTGACTTGACTCAATTTCGCCCCTCCTCGACCACGCGGATCCGATCCCTGCCCGACCTCCACTGACCAGGAGTGCCCGACGCTATTCCACTTCCTTCGCCCAAATCTCCGTGGCATTTCCTTCTTATACTTGGGCTTCTGCCGCTGAAGCTGTCCAAGCCTCTGGTCTTGGCCGAAACTGTGACGAGCCCCGACTTTTGGCGCAACAATCTGGGGATCTCACACCTGTCTTTACCAAACTTCAGAGTCATGGACAGGATCCCCAAGTTTAGGCGCAAACCAAAGAACCCCACGATCGAAACCGCTGTCGAGCGCTCGAGCAGCGATACTGCCGATAGCATTGCCAGCTCCGAAATCCAACTAGCAGCAAACTTCCAGTCGCAAAACCAGGGACAACAAGTTCCGCCGTCCAAATCAAAATTCTCAAAGAGAACAGCTTTTCGGAATTTCCGTTTGCGCGGCTCTACAAAGAGAGCGCGCGACAGTCCACCCGCCGAGCTGACTTCCAGTCCGCCTCCAGCCGTCGTGAGCCATGACGGCGTCAAGAGTCGACCCGTCACGGCCGAAGACGATGCGCTGGACAGCCACCACCCAAACGGGAAAGGACCCCAAATTCCTGCCTTTTTAGAATCATCGATCCACAGTATATAATACCCAAACGCGATTGCGACCTGAGGCGCATTGACCCGACACTAACATGAGATAGATATTGATTTCAAATTCCAGGAGTTGACATGGGCCGAGCGGGATCGAGTCCTCATGGGCATGAAAAACGACGGGGATCAAGACTTCAAATGGGGGACCTTTAAGCAGGTTGATGCCCAAGAGAAAGGTGTGATGGATCGTTATATCAACATCAAGCCATGGAACCACAACCGAATCAAGCTTCAGGTTTCTGAGAATGAGCTCGACTACGTCAACGCTTCGGATATCACTCTTACCTCGCCTTCTGATCCGAGCAGGGAACCGTTGCGATACATCGCTATGCAAGGTCCAACCCAGCCTTCGATCGACTACGTGTGGCGCATGATTGCCGAACAAATGGCTTCGCCTGCTGTCATTGTGCAGCTGACAACCATGGCAGAAGGTGGCGCTGTCAAGTGTCACCAGTATTTCCCCGATAACAATGACCATCCCACTTGGACTCTCAACGAACACAATGCGTGGAACGATGATTGGCAGGCCCAGATCACGTACGACTCATACGAGGAACTCGCCGATGGCGCTGTTGAGAAGCGTAAGCTACTCATGCACCTCACTGGTGAAGAAGAACCCCGAGTCGTGTGGCACCTCCTTTATCGGCGATGGCCTGACTTTGGTGTGCCCGAGTTGGAGGATTTGGACAGTTTCTTTGAACTCATGAGTCTTTCCCGCGAACTCAACGCGCCCACGAATCCACGAATAATTCACTGCAGTGCTGGTGTTGGTCGAACTGGTACTTTCATCACTCTTGAACATCTCATGCGCGAGCTTGAGCTGGGTACTTTTGAGAATTACGATGAGGAGGAGGAGGGGCCAGACTTGGTATCCGAAACGGTCGATTCTCTTCGGGAGCAGAGAATTGGTATGGTTCAGGGTCGTCCCCAGTTTCTCTTCATATATCAAGTCATGAGGAAACTATGGCAGGACAAATATGGTGTCGATGAAGATGGCCATGAACCCGCAGCTAAGAGGCTCGAGGTGGGCGATCCATTCATCGACGGCTCGGTATCCGGCTCGACACAGGGCAAAGATGATACTGTTGATGCCAACTGATGCAGGGCTTTAAAAAGAGTCTATATCTCTGGCGTTCATTGCGACAATCGGTAGGAGTTGCGGTAGGAAATGTATCACGACAGGGCTGAAGCAGGATGCTCGTGGTAATGTTGTTTTGGGGTCGGGTTCTCGCCTTCGTTCAGGCAACTTTCTTACAGAGAACTCGAGAATATTCTACAACCCAGCGACGAGTCCAAGGGAGCGCACGCTGACTCGCGGAAGAGTATGCATGTGTCTGGAGAGGGTATGACGAAGCATGAAAGGGATACAAGGATTGATGACAAACATAGAGCTCGCATCTGATAATGGCGAGGTGACGACGATCGGTTCAGGGGCAGTCTGGTCAGTATGACTTGAGGGTGGTTTTGTCTAGTATAAATGATACCAAGCACGGGAACGAAGGGTTAGTTGTGAATAGGCCCTATTGTACGTGTATCGGATTCGCTATAAATCAATGAAGCCTTGATCAGGCGTTGATCGTGTTCACGGTTGAACATTCAGGGATAATTTTTTGTGCTATTGCTATTTTTGAATACTCTTATTCGTTTTGTCCTGAAATAGTTTTTGATAATATGTGTTTCCAATCTAATATTGTTCATCTACAAGCCATAGAGCATCTCCCAACTTCATTACTACAACACTCTCATTATGTTCAGCTTAATCGTCGCTCGCAAATAAAACATCAAACAATTGTTCTAAGACGTACACAGTACTCAAGCGCTTATCACCAGCGTTACCGTCTCCCTCTCCTTTTCAGTAACAGTGACTGTGGGCTGATCCTTTTCTGTGACTGTCACGGTGAAATAAACAGACACAGTAGGAGTCCCGTCAACGACGATGGTTGTTGCGTGAGCATCGTCACCAGTACGGGTGCTCGCTGCGGGTTTGTCGTTGCTGCCAGCATCGATCTTGGCTTCTGTAGCTGCGGGAGCCGGCGCCTTGGTGGGCTTGTCCGGGATAGGGATAAGTTCTACAGATGTAGGTGTATCATCGCCTTTGTCGCCACCGTCCTTATCCTTTTTGTCATCTCCATCGTGGTCCTTATTGCCATCATCGCCACTGTCTGGGGAGCTAGTGGGCTTGGCTTCATCAGGTTTCTTGATAGACTCAGTCAAAGTCGTACCGCCAGGGAGAGCAACAGAAGTTGTGCTCTGCTCTGCGACGGGAGGAGGGGTTGAAGGAAGATCCTCGTAGGCCTTTGTAGGCTTGGGATTTGTCTCAGTGGATTTCTCCTCAGTTGGCTTGGAAGGCTTCTCAGCGGCTGGTTGAGTTTGAGCCGGTTGGCTTGGCTGCTCTGGTATAGGCTGGCTTGGTTGCTCAGCAGAAGGTTGGCTAGGTTGGGTCTGAGCAGGCTGAGTAGATTGCTCAGGTGCGGGCTGGGGCTGAAATTGACTCGGCTGTGTAGGAGCTGGTCGAGCTGGCAGAGTTGTTTGCTCAGGTGCGGGTTGCGTAGGCTGTTGGTAGGCAGGTAGGGAAGGCTGCTCTTGCACAGGCTCGCTTGTTGGTTCAGGGACTTCGCCGTCATCGACAGTGACGATAGTTGTGATTGTGACTACAGGACCTTCTGGCTGCTTCTCGGCTACTGAAGTAGTCACAGGCTGCTTATCCTTGTCGGCATTTCCGGGAACAGTGTTACCCTCTCCGCTGCTGGGACTTCCACCGAGGATCTTAGTTGCGGTGGCAGGGTCCTCGCAAACAATCTTGATACCGCCTTCAAAGTTGTATAAAGGCAACGCGAAACACTTCTCGCCTTCGACAGAACAGGGCGTAAGCTTGAAAGAGCCAGTGTCATCGCATACAGCAGTCTGTCCTTCGATACAGGCAGCTTGGCCCTTCATACACGAAGACTCAGGGGTGAGCTTTGCGAATTCTTCGTTGAATTTCCGCGCGTCGACAACGTTACTGGCGTATGCAGACGCAGGAATGGCACTTGTACCAGTGGGAGCACCAGTATTGATGGTCGGAATTCCATTGGCAGATGTTCCAGAGGGGGTGGCATCAAGTACAGACGTAGTCTCAAGAACAGGTGGGCTAGAGACAATGACGGTACTGGTAGGTTGAGCTGGGGGAGCTGCGGGTTGAGTGTTCTGGTCAGGGGCAGGGGCAGGGTGAGGGGCTCCATAGTTCGGTCGAGCACTTGTAGGAACAGGAGCAGGCTGTTGTACTACTGAGGTGTCTACGGGAACAGCAGGCTGCTGAACAGTAGATGTAGCTGGGTTACCAGGCTGAACAGAATCTGAAGTCGGAACAGGGTTCTGAGGCTGAGCCGGTGCGGTAGTTGCAGCTGGAACGTCAGTCTGCTGAGCGCTGGGTGTCTCGACGGGAGCATACGATTGTTTGACTTCAGAAGTCAGAGCAGGGTTGTTGGGCTGGGCTGGTTCAGAAATCGGGGCCTGGTTCTCAGGTTGAGCAGCCTCTGAAGTTGGCACGGATGGAGGCTGAACGTCTGATGTGGTCCCAAGCTGAGAATCCTTGGGATCAACCACAGACACGATTTCAGTCGTACTGGCAGATTCTGTCTCCGTCGCAGCAGTTTTTGGGGTATCTGCTGAAGATGTAGTGCGGGGGTTGGGATAGACGTTGGAAGGATGCTTGGGGTTGACGGGAAACGACGTGTCAACGGGAGCCTGTGTTGACAGGAAACCAGTGGGAGTTGGTCGATAGGCGAAAGTGGTTGTCTCATCATCTTCAACTGTGGTCGCGGGTTGCTCTTTTGCGGGAACAGTAGCAGGAGAAGAAGGGATCTCAGGAGCCGTGGTCTCCTTAACGGCACTGGGTTTGGTCTTTTCCTCGTCTGATGGCTGCAGTGTACCAAGATCGACAGTCGAGGAAGGACTTATCATATCAGTATTTTCTGGCTTCTGAGTTTCCTCAGTAGTAGGAACTTCAGGGACGAATGTAGTGGCCTCTTTAATAGGCTTGGATGTCGGCGCCTGGATGACAGAAGTAGGGATTTCCTTGGTAACTGACCCTGTCTCGGTGACAACTGCACTATCCACGGGAGTATCATACTGGGGTTGGTTGACTACCGAAGTGGGCTTCTCAACCTCAGAGGTCGGGTCCTTGGGCACGATGGAGGTGGTGAGAATTGGTGCAGAAGGATTCTGCGTAAAGGTTGGTTGATCCACAGGCTCCTGAGTTGGTTTCTGAGCATCGCTCGTGGGCTCGGGAGCCTGGTCTGTTGGCTGGATAGGGATAACCTCAACGGGTTCAACTGGCTTAGAGTAGGGGCTCTTTCCCTTGTCGTCTTGCTGAGTATCCGAGAGCAATGGGTTCGGTTCGGGGACAGAGTTGGGCGTCTCAAATATGGGGCGTGGTGTAGTCTGATCTCCGTTACCAGAGCTATGATAGATTGTTAGATACGAGTTCTTGTCCATCTTGAAGTCTATGCCATACCCATTTTCGTTGTGAGCCGCGGAAGGGGCCTGTGAGTTTTCCATCCGAACATCAAGAAAGGCCACGGGGTTTCTTTTTTCCCTGTTGTTCAAGTTAGATGAAGGAGTTGAGTGAGTTCTGTCAGTTGGGACGTACATTTTACCAGTCCACATAGGGCCAGCCTGGGCGGACTGGGCAGTCAGAAGGAGCGAGAGGGCTACAGCGAGCCTTGTTCTGTTGCACCGCATCTTGATGATATGATATGATCCGGATATAGAATTTCTTGGTATAATAAAAAAAAAAAAAAAATTCGTTTTTTTTTTCTTCGAAGTCAAAAAAAG
>JAAGWP010000620.1:0-54528 GCA_013266165.1 Fusarium graminum
TTGGATTGTTGGAGGCGTTGGACCAGACATTCACAGCGCAGCAAAGGCCCAGCGCAGGCCCAGCGTGACCCCGTCCTCCACTGTTAAATACGAACTGACCACCTGAGAGATTGATGTCATTCAGTTTAATAATTCAGGGTACCTTACTGTACGTACAGTAGTAGGCATTGATTTAGAGTCAATATTTGCCAGAGAATAACTGCAATTTCTTTACTCGTGCCTTTTTTCCCCCCTGTTATGCATACTCATACATCTGGTAATGTGGCTTTGACATAAAACCTACACTACGGATCTACTGGGAACGATTCAACGCCTCTGTTTTTAGTTTCCAGCAGCGCCACTTCCCTGTTGGATGGCAGCCATTATCCGTAGATAGTCTGCATCGGCCAAACGAGTCTCATATCGTGCAAAACTTCAGTCTTGTCAACATCCACTCCCCATAATTCCAAGCATAACCAAAAGCTACAGGCGATTGCCATGTTTGAGCATCTGTCACATTTTGCCTCGCTCTACAAAGATCAACCGTGATCAGCGGGAGACGCATCGATCCCAAGTCCACGATACCTCAGCGCCGGGTAGACCTCGTAAATAGAACGCCAGCAATCTCAATGGGGTTTGGGTTGCAGGCTGTTGCGAGCGCGCTAGACTGCAAAAGGGCACTCATCAGGGGTTTGGGTCCCAGTTCGTTTGCGGTACATGGCACAGATCGCGAGGTCATTCCCCAGCATGGACACAGCGCCTTGGAGAGTGACACATGGCAGATTACAGATGAGGCTGTAGGTATCGTTTGCCTTGCGGTGCGTTCTCTGATCATCTCGACTCACCATCAGGAGTTGATTGCTGAGGTATTCAATTATTTCTTAAAGCTCCATGGTCAATTATCAACGCGATCAGTGGCACATCCACTGCAACAACCACGCGGTGGGTGACATTCGTCATCCCTAGTCTCTTTCTCACCCAATCGCCAATTACTGATGCATTGATTTCCTGCCAAAAACTGCAGGGGTCATATACTTTGCCACAAAGTACCTTTTACTTCAACCCCATTCCCCGTACACGCACTCCAAGCACTGCGCACTTGCAGCAAAATTTCAGTTAGTGTGCCAACCGTGCAAATCCGCTCTTCCCGCAGCCATTCCTCTCTTCATCACGTCCCCCCCTTCCCACTCCCATTGCAAGCAAGCACTGCCTACGCCTCTTCTTCATCCCTCTTTTCCTTCGTCTCACCCAAACCATACGAGGAGTTATTCACCAGATATCTCTTAGTAGCCCTACCATTTCTGACACTCGTTAAATATCCCTTTTCAGCTCTTCCTTTTATTTCCCTTGTCTTTTTTTGCCCGTTTTGTCCTTTGCTCCACGCGCATTTGCTGTTGCTTGCCGCGTGTGCCTCTACTCTACCCACATCGTACAAGCCCGAGACAAGCAGCGACAATCTGGTTGACAACTGCTTACGCACACTCTTCGTCAGAGAATTCTTCTATCTGAGACGGTCACTGGTTTTCATTGGAAGTGTATCTACTTCTGCTGAACCCTCCTGGGTACTCTTTGACTCCTTACCCGACCGTCCCCTTTCATAATACACCACCGGCTCTAATTCAATCGATACCAGCAACCGCCCAACATGCAGCTTCGAAGATTCTTGCTTCTGGGCATGCTGCTCGGAGTTGAAGCCTCCAAGATCGCTGCACGTCAAAACACCGGCAGCAGTGCCGCCGCTGCTCCATCGAGTGATGCAGCTTCCGCTCCTACCGCCGAAGCCAATCCTACGACTAACGATGCCGCTGCAACCACTGCAGCCAATCCCACTACCGCCGCCGATCCTACAACTGCTGCCCAACCTACCGCCGATGCGACTACCGCTGGTGATCCGAGCACCGTAGCAACCACCGCCGTTGCATCAACCACGGCTGAGGACGTTGTCGTTACCGAGACGGTGACGGTCACTGATGCCAATGTGAAGACTGTGAGCCGTCAGACCACCGTTATGCGAACCATCACATCTACTGTTGTCGTTACATCAACCGCGTTCGAGACCAAGACTGTTACTAGCAGAGACGCAAAGACCGCAACGCAAACGACCTATGTGACTTCAACCCAGTGGGCAAACGAGAAGCGTGCTCTTGATTTGTCTCCCCGAACTATTGGAGGCGCTGAAATTGTTGCTCCCCCTGCCCCTACGTACACCACAATTCCCGCAAATTTCGATGCTGCCGTCCACGGTGAACACTACGGTCTTCGCGCTTTCCGACGTGGTCTTCAAAAGCGCGCCACGTCTACCACGACCGTCACTGTCACCGAAGGCGAGGATTCTGGTACCACTGTCTTCAACACCATTTCCCGAACCGTTATTTCCACCGTTAGCAGCGCGACCAAGACTACCAAGACCATTACCGAGACTGAGCAGGCCGATGCTAGCACCACCACCACTGTTACAAGCACCCTTGTTGTCACTTCCACTAGAGTGACCACTGGTGTTGTCCGCACAGCAACCGTTGCTCCTTCTGGAGAATATGGACCTGCTGGTACTGGCGGTGCCAGCTCTGATGATAAGAGTAACAGCAGCAGTGGTAACGACGATGGTGGTCTTTCTACTGGTGCCAAGGCTGGTATCGGTGCAGGTGTTGGTGTTGCTGGCCTTGCCGTCGTTGCTGGTCTCGTTTGGTTCTGCCTCCGCAAGCGTCGCAACGACAAGAATAAGGCTGAATACGATGATGTCTTTGGCGCGTCTGAAGTTCCCGTTGGTGGCTACGGTGGTGGTGGCGCTGCCGCCGGTACTAACCCCCACATGTCCCAGACATCGCCTGCTGCTACTTCTAATCTCGCACCCACCCGTAACACTACACTGAGCTCGAACGAGGGCTACCGCGGCACTGCCCTCGGCGATGGACGCGCTGGTTTCGCCAAGCCACAGCAGTTCGGACGCAACTATATGGCCGTTAGCCCCGAGACCAATTACTCCCGCACTGCCGGCAGCGACCAAGCTTTCTCGGCTGTCACTCCCGAGAACAACTACTCTCATCCCGCTGGCGGCTCACCCCACAGCAACGCTGCCGAGATGTACAGCCCTGCGAACACAGCTGAGTTGGCAAGCGATAGCGGTGCTACCAAGTGGCATCAAAACAACGCTGCCGAGATTGATGGAAACCAGGTCTCAAGTACCCGTGGAACAGCACCTCCTGAGAATGTTTATGAGATGCCAGCGCAAACTTACCGATAGATGAGTTAAGTTGCCAATGTAGTCAATACAGTTGGGACATTGGCAAAGAAGCGGATTGAGGAGGAAAACTTGAAGGTGATTGATGAGACTCCCCACGAGAACTTGAGGGAGAGAATAATTAATGTCAGATACTGTACATACTGTAAACACCTTTACTATTTTCATTGAGTTTGACGATACCGATAAAGCGGACCAGAACGGGGGATGCTGTCTCTTATTGATTGCATGACTTTACACATCGATTCTTGCCCCCATCATGGGTGGAACAGCGTTGAGGATGACGAGATTGGAGGTGTTTTACTACTTTAGATCACATGAGGCTGCAACAAGAAATACAATTGAAATCAGAGTTTTTTGCTATGTCAACCTTGGTACCTATATGGGGTTATAGTGAGATGAGGCATTCGCACTTGATCAAATGACTGTAGTGTTGTCAACCGTTATCAGCATGACATGTTTGAGGCCGCTGATTAATGGAAACAGTGGTATAAGAATTGTCTCTTATAACCGTTCATGTCCGTTATCGGTCGCGCCACTTGATGCTGTGCATTGACGAAACATGTGCGAGGTAACCAAGCAATGATATCTATGAGAAATTCGACGGTCAAATCATCTTGATAGTGACGGCCATGTTCACTGAGTTTTCTCGACGATCATCACGACCTCATCGACTCAGATCGCCCCAGTTAACATCGAGTACCTTACGAATCCACCTCCCGAGGTACCTTCATTCTCCCTTAAAACTACCAGGGAAATAAAACCCAGACAATACATAAGGTAGGTACAGCACATCATCGTTCTGTACAACCGGAGAAGTCTCGGGTGTCCTGCTCCTGCCGTGGTTACTTTGCACAAAGCGGAGCTATTACAAAACAATTCCAAGTTGTATTCTCTTCTTTCCTCACCTTTTTTGTTTCCATTTCCCACGCCAAGAATAGCCTAGTGTTTGAAGAAAAAAGGTTGTCGCGAGTGGCGCGGTCTTTTTCATCCGGATCTCGCTCTCGTCCGACGACTTCTGCATACATCGTTCGATTTTCTCAAAAGAGATTGATCTTTCTTTTCTTCAAAGTGAAGAGAGGGAAAATCTTGAGCTTTGACCGTGAGTTTTCCTACACAGTCCTTGCAAAAATTACTTGATAACCCCGCCACAGAAATACCCATTATCAGTATGGCCTCTAAGGACGGCGAAGATACTACGCCTAGGCGTCACAGTCTTAACGATGAGTGTGGTCCCGTCTCAGCAGTTGACGAGAAGAGGCTCGTTGCAAAACTGGACTTTTACATCATTCCTCTCGTTATGGTTCTTTACCTCTTCAGTTTCCTAGACAGGTTGGTGTGCAAACTCGCTCAAAAGGACATTCGTGACTAATTCGCATGAAAGAGTCAACATTGGCAATGCTCGACTTTACGGTCTTGAGGAGGATCTGGGCCTCTCGTCCAGCCAATTCCAGGTCGCAGTTTCGATCCTCTTCGTCACTTACTTGCTCTTCGAGGTCCCCTCCAATCTTGTTCTCAAGCTCTTCACTCCACGCCGATGGCTCGCTTTCATCACTACTGCATGGGGTGTCATTGCCACACTCTCCGGCCTCGTCAACTCATACGGTGCTCTACTCGCTTGTCGTCTACTTCTCGGTGCCGTAGAAGCTGGCTTATTTCCCGGGTTGACTGTGTACCTCACCTTTTTCTACACCAAGCGTGAACTCGCCCTTCGTGTGGGCTATCTTTTTGTCAGTGCTGCTGTCGCCGGTGCTCTCGGCGGTTTGTTGGCGTATGGCATTGGCCACATGGATGGCTTGCACGGAATGAGCGGCTGGCGCTGGATCATGATCATTGAGGGGATCCCCAGTTTCGTGGTCGGTGTTATCACGTATTTTGCGCTGCCTAACGACGCGGAGACGGCGTATTTCCTCGACGAAGATGAGAAGGTTCTTATGCGGCTAAGACATGCTCGTGAGTATGGTAACACGGCGTCTAGCCGTGAGTTTAGCAAAAAGGACATGATGTGCGCATTCAAGGACTGGAAGGTATGGGCGTTTTGTGTGGCGCAGTTCGGGGTCGATACCATGTTGTATGGTGAGTTTTCACATTTGTTTGGCTTGTGAGGTTTGGCTCAAGTTTCCTAACAAACTCCCACAGGATTCTCTACTTTTCTGCCAACCATTATCAGGGATCTCGGTGACTGGACAACTGCAGAGACGCAGCTCTTAACTGTACCGTGCTACTTTCTCGGTGCTGCAGCGTACATGACGACGGCTTTCCTCTCGGACAAGTTCCAGCGCCGTGGACTGTTTTGTGTCATCTTTGGATTCATCAGTGTTGTCGGATACGCAGTGCTTCTGGCAGATGTGTCTTCCGGCGTGCACTACTTTGGCTGTTTTCTCGTCGCTGGAGGTCTTTATGTTGTTGTGGGCTTGCCACTTGCTTGGGTAAGTTGAGGAGTAAATCTGCTAGCGAAAGCATTCCTAACTGAATTGTCTAGTTGCCCACAAACTCACCGCGTTACGGAAAGCGTACAACAGGTACAGGAATGCAATTGACGTGGGGCAATGCGGCGGGCATCATGTCTGCGTTTATCTAGTAAGCGACCAATCGAATGATGGGATTACCTTTCGCTGACAACAGTTACAGTCCTGCCGAAGACAAGCCTCGATATGTCCGTGGCCACGCTGTGACGCTCAGCATGGTTGCTCTTGGTACCATCATATACGGATTTATGTGGTGGTGGTATCGACGTGAAAATGAACGACGACAGGAGGGTCAGATGAACGATAACTATCGAGGAATGAGTGAGGATGAGCTGGCTGAGTTAGGAGATGAGAGTCCACGTTATAGATATACCATTTAGAGAAAACGATCTGGACTAAAGAGGACGAAGAAGAGGAGTGATAAGTCAAGATGATAGACGGTGATGAGTGCATTGATTGAAACATTGGAAAAGTGATTATTATATAGGCAAATACAAAGAGAAGCCGAAACTAGATTTTGGCATATAGAGAAGAGCCTCACAGAGATGCTTGGAAGGTTGCGGGACCAGTTCGCAAAGATCATGATCATGCTAACGGAAAGAACCTCGTTCCTGTGCCATCTTACATAAACAAAATACAGCCACATATATATGTCAGGCCACTAGGCGTATTCATTAGTAGAGGCCGCGTATGTTAGCTATGGTGACATGTTGTGTGACGAGGCTAGTGTATACACTCATTCCCCTAATACGAGGTTCGGGGCACTTGGAAAAGTGATGACCAATGTTTTGAACATGATGTGTAGAAGTACCTATATCCAAGTTCTCTAATGGGTTTCTTGGATAATCTATAGTCGAGGTATGAGACGATGGATGGAGGCCAAGCCTCAAAGGCAATAATACCCCAGGATCACTGCGGGACCATCACTAACGGACCCTGCCCCTTAGGTTCCTCTGTTTCCAAAATTAGGTGCATGGACAAGTCCTATTACTAGCGTCGAAAACGGAAGCCCCCGTTTTCTCATCCGCGTCCACTCTTCTTCTCTGCATCCCATCCCTAGATAATTCTTTCCCTTCTTCAGTCAGCTTCTTTCCACGTTCGTTTTTGGAACTACACAGTGTTTACCAACCTTGTCTCAAGTCTTCCACTCATCACCTTTGACCGCTGGATCATCTCGTTGTCCGGGCAATATCCCCTATTCTCTCTTCGCTGATCGACTCGTCCGACTGTTCCGCCCATCACGATCACTTGAACATATCGTATTAATAAGTCTTCGACATCATGCGTTTCTCTAAGCACGTGCTCCCTCTCGCCATTCTCTTGACCGGCGTCATCGCTGCCAAGGACGAAGAATCCACCACTGCCGTCGAAAAGGCAAAGGCCACTGAAGACAAAGCTTCCAAAACAACCGCCAATGACTCCGAGTCCAACTCAGCAGACGCGACAAAGGAAGCTTCTGCAACCGCTACAGGCAAGGACGACAAAGACAAGGATTCAAAGACCGACAACAAGTCAGGCACCAAGGACAAGGAAACTGCCTCCAAAACATCGACTCAGAATGACGGACCTACAATCACTTGGGACCCTCCTGCTCCCAGTACCACAGTCCCCGACATCAACGCTGGTTCTCCTTCGCCCATGACTCCCAGCGTTCTGATTCTGTCGTTGGTATTTGGAATCACCTCTCTCGGCATGGCATTCTTATAGGATCATATGCGTTCGTAGAGTCATTGCATATCTCAGCAACGTTCCTTCTACACAAACCAAGCATTTGACATGTCGAACAGCTATGCTCATTTGATTTCACATGATTGTGGCGCTTTATGGAATGTTAATAGGGATTGATGTTTTTCTTGGGCCTGTCTCCATCTGTTTGGCGCTTAGACAGGTCTTTTGTTTCGGAAAAAAGGTTGGGAAATTGCGAAGGAATGAAGCCCTTGCGTAGAGTCTACCCTGGAATTTGCACTTGGATAGCAGAGCATTGCATTGGAGTAACATAAGTGATTAGGCAGTACAATAGTTATCGCAACTAGACAATCCATGAACTCGTGTCATCCAAATGCCCGATTCGAATATACCGTTGCTATTTATCCAATCACGGCAGCTATAGTCGACGTCATGGTCCACCCATGCTCACCCAATCGTTTGGCCCCTCCCCCTCGTTTTATCCATTCATCCAGGTGACAATACCTCCATAGGTACTGCATCAATAGCACGTCTCAGCGTCCGATTCTTAGAGGGTTCCAAAAGGCCACAGGCGTATCACTTTAGTGCCCGCCCCAAATTCCTGGACACCGTACCTGTGGTAGGAAGTAGCGATGGCTGCCTTTGTGATCCTCCAACTTGCCAATCAATCCATGCCTCTAGCTTAGTTAACCTGTGATTACCTTGGACACTTTCTTTTGCTATCCCTCCCACGGTTTTCTTCCTGCATAACTCCAACTTTTTGATATCCAGTCGTCCCCGTCAACTATTAACTTATCGCAAACCCTCTCTGTCACGCGATTGTTATCTGCGCTATTCTTGAGCCGCCAAAGACGGCGAAACCTTGATACCTGACGTCGACTCGTATCATCACCTTCACCTCGACGTTGTACCATCATCGCAAATCCAACCTCTTTAACGAACACCAAATCGGCATTCCCTGTCTCCCCAAGATCAATCTACATCCGCCATGGCGCAAACTCAGCCCCCAACCTTTATAAACCTTCCTCCACCAGGTTCCAGGCCAGAGACTCCTTCTGAGATGCCGTGTGTTCTTCCTTGCTCCAACTAATCTACCCTGTGGTTGAAAAGAAACGATAACACTTCCCCTACATGGAATTTACCCACTGACATCGTTACTCGTCTTAGAGGCACTCCTACAAGCACCACGACCTCTCTTTCGGCCTTGTCAACCACCGCAATCAAAGATGGCCATCGTGGTCACTTTCCTCAGGGCCCTCTCAGCCGTGGCCATCAGCACAACCCTTCTACCCAGAGCCTCGAGGCTGAACGAGCCGACCGTATCTCTCGTCTTGCTGGTCTAGAGCGGGTTTCGACTCTACGAGCGCCTCCTCAAGCCAACACTGGAGGAGCATCCTCCGCCTCGCCGCAGACCACTCCGACCTCTACAACTGGATTCCCTCTCAACTATCCTGCTTCGCACCATTTGACACCCGCTTATTTCGATAGCAACGGGCAGCCTGTTGCTGTGACCAAAATGAGCACCGTGGGCACGGCTAGCGCAACTGAGAGCCATGTTGGTGATGGCGATGACGTGCGCACAACTGCCGGAGAACACGAAGAAGATATGCTCAGCACTGACACCAATTACCGTGAAGCTGGGTCGGTCACAAGTATGGGTGGCTACCAGGATGCGATGGATGAGGATCTATATGGGGCCACTGCTCGCTCTGTGGGTGGCTACGATGATCGCATGAGCGATGACGGTTCTGCTTCTCTTGTTGGGTTTGGTGAGGGTGCAGGGAGTACTGTTTCTGGACCCATCTATCAACGTCGCACCGCTCCCCAATCATGGGGTCTAGAAAGAACTAACTCGGGGCTCAGCGATGCTCGACGTGATCGTGATACTCACATGGGTGGTGATACACCTGGGAGTGCCTCTGCCTTGCAGGAGCGTCGTGATGCGCGCATGATGGACAGTATCGCAGCAGAGCCAAGTCCCGGGCAAGCCCCGGAAAACGAGTCATATATCGACACGACATTCCGAGCTCCTGTTTCTGCATCACAGTCTCAAGCGCAGACTGCCGCTGCTCAAGAGGCTGCAGAGAGAATTGTGCAGAGACTGGATAGGGGTGAGACGAGAGCCCCTGCATCTGGACTTGTAGGACCTGGACGAGGTGACGAACCGCTGGGCAAGTTTTACTTCGAAGGCGAAAAGCGCGAGGATTAAAGAACAGGTGTTATCGAAGGAGTGCTAAGCAAGACATCATCATCTGGAATGATTGGAGGGCAGTTTTCACGATTGCGATTGCAAGGAGACGATATGTGTGTAGAACAAGGTCATGTTAATCTTGATATCTGTTCCTGAGGTCTACACAGTTGCGACCTTCGATCTTATACGCATTACTCGACTAAAGTTTGACCTTATGTATATCCCTATGGATAGATCAAGGTTACAAGATAAAAAAACACATTAAGTTTGCCACAGTAGAGCACCATAGACGATGCCCTCAAATACAGTTTTTTCTTTCAATATCGTCACAGCAATCTTATACGCATACACGTTGCTTTTTTATCAATCTATATTTGATTATATATGTTCTGTTCCCTATCTGTGAAGTATTCAAGACAAAGCATCTAACCATTTCTTTCACCATCATCAGAGTGGCTGGTCATTCTAATGGTTTTGTGATGTGAGTTCTGGAAGTCATTTGTATTTGAAAGCGCAGGCAACAATATCAGACCTGGCAAGTTGCTTTCTATAGTCGTTGCCTCAGACAAGCCACTTCTCATCTCAATCTAGGCATAAGTAGCCTGTAAATGATATGTTGCCTTCTGTCGCTCCAGCTGGGTAGATGATGCCTCGTCTAATCACAGCTATCATTTTATCAAACAGCGGAAAGAGGAGCCTTTCCTTCCACATAAATCTATCGCTACCTGCCTGCAAATTATGGTTCATTTTGCAAAAAGAAAATGAGATGTAACCAGAGCAAAACGCCTCGGGCTTGTTCAGTTTCCCGGCTCCGCCTCTATGGAGGCTTGGTGATAGTGCGCCTCGACAAATGCCCCTGAAAGTGATGAAAAATGATACTGAATAAGCCTCCTGCAAAATAACATGACAGGACAGTACACGAGACCGGGGTCTAGTAACACCGAACTAGCGATAGTCCTCGAGTTGCAGTTCTTCGAGGATGCCTCGAATGAAGAACGATCTGAGGACATACCTGGGAATATTGCATGCATCCGGCTTCCATCCCTATTCTGCATGCTCTCTTCTGTTTCGGACATACTTTGAGACTTAAACTGAATTGTGAGGAAGATAGTGACGACAGACTGATATCCTGTCGTGAGCTTTGGTGATTGGTAGAACATTATTGTTGTAAGAGTGTCGTATCGTGACCCAATACCCTGGGGGGTTGTGGGTTTTTGTGTGCAATGAAGCATAAGCGAACATTTGGAATAGTCGTGAGAGGCAAATTTATGCGCAAGTAAAGTCAAGACGCATGCGACGGGCGATGCCTTGCCAGTCCCATACAGATACCCAGTCTCCTTGCTCCATACCAGCCCATACTTTCTCAAGGAGTTCCATAACACGTTCGCAGTTACGGAGACCCGTATACCCCCTTACAGCTCTGACAGCTGCCCGGATACGCTCCTGCTGCACTCCCTCAAAACATGCAGTACCAATGACGAGGCAAGGAATGAGTAGTAGGGTCTGGGATGGGTCAGAAGGTTTGAAGGACTCTAGTATGGTGAGGGACTCTTCGACAGCAAGGGTAATTCGGCGATCGTGATACGCAGGCTTGCGAGTGGGTGGAGGCGAAGACGCTCTCTCTTGATGTGATGATGAGTCCTGTTCGTGCATGGAATTGGTCCTAGAGGGGTTGCGTGACGTTGGGCAACTGCTTGCTACGTGCACATCTGAAGCTTCACTGGCGCCATTGGCTCTTGAAACTGCAGCCATCATTGAAGCTCGTCTGACCGGTGGTGGGGGAGCAATTGAAGTCGAAGCAATATGTGCAATGGGCAACGTACTAAACGTTGAGCGGCGCATAGAAGAGACTGAGGGCGGGTATATAGTTCGGAAGAGATATACCCACATCATCTGCTTGTAAAGTAATCCAACTCTATCACGGCTATCGCCCCATGGCCAATCCGGTGTCCATTCGCGTATAGCTGCATCTATCTCGGCGGCTTGGTACAGACTGGTGTAATCTACCACAGGATCAATTCCAGCGGCTATGTTGACTCGGATGGTATTTCTGATGGTCGTGATCTGAGAAAGATACTGGAAGAGTCCGTCACCAACCCCCAATAACCGGGGCGGCTGTATCGGTGAAGTGGGCTCCCATTCTTCAGATGACAATCGAGCTGTCATGTTTTCGGGGTGCCAGAACAGATCATCAGCAAAAATGTGGTACTGGAAAAACTCGGTGATAAACGTGTAGAATATCGGGTCCTCGGGAGGCGAGTGCTGAATCAAATTCTGGTAAGCTTGGAGGTGCACCCGGTGTTCACCGCGGGGGTTTCCGTCGGCTCTCGTCTGCAGTAGCAAACAAAGCATCTGTCCGTATCGCGCGGACAGGATTGTCTTATACTCGGGATCATCTTTATCCAGAGGTCGTCCCATGTCCTCGTAGAGCCGTACCATGGATTCGTCATGGTGATAGTCGGCTCGCTGTTGCAATGCCTCGCGGCTGGACTGAGGGTGTTCAGATAGCAGTTTGGCACCATACGGCGTATCCCAGTCGATGTGCTTACTGCTTACTGCCAGAATAGAGTGCATGAGCCCTTGGTGCTCGTTGGCAAGTTGAAGAATGATGTCTTTAAAGGCGTTCTTGGCCTCGCCTTCGACCGTCAAGACATTGCTTAAGTGAGTGATGTAGTGTTTCCAAAAGATCTTGTCCTCAACCGTCTCGACACCGTGGAAGATCGGCTGCATGGTGATTATCGGTAAGACCTCCTGGCGTAAACGCTCTGGTGTAACGGTCAGAAAACTGTATAAGAGTCATCCTACGAAAACATACCCTCTTCGGCCCTTTCCTTGCCACTTTTCCATATCTGTTTCTCATGGTACCCTTCACATACCACAGCGTTCTTCTCACAATTCATGCCTGGAAACAAAGCATTAATAATCAAATATTAGTCAATCAAGGACAGTCATGCCGTACATCGAGGTTTCTAATATATGTGTTAGCCATCTGTTCGTCAGAAAACATTCTCGTTTAGTAAGAGGAATTGCCAGTTGGCATCTCGTTCGCTCTTGGCTCATCACGGACATTCCATTTTTTTCAAGGAAGTGACTTACCGCTTCATCACACTTCTTCTTGCGCTTACGGCAAGTGATACAGCCGGTCTTTGATCGACCTTTTGTCACTTTGCCTGCGCTTATTGTCGCAGTCAAAGGGTGTTTCCTAGGTCTCCCCCGTGGTCGCTTGGGTTTGGGGTCACCGCTTGTGGATTCAATAGACGCTGGTGCGAGCGGTGCGGCTTTGAGGCCATCCATGATAAGGTCGTCCTCAATGGGCTCCAGCTTTGGAATGGTGAGGACGTCATCCGAACCTTGCTCCCAATTGTTGTCCATCTCAATATCATCTCGGTCGACATACTCTGTGCTCCAGGAATCGGCACAAGATGAGGAAGCTGAGTGCACCATTGTTGGTGCGGAAGAATTGACGAGTCCTGCGCTCAAAGGTGATATTTGACCTGGCTGCAGTGGGGTTGCCGCTGAAGAAGACATCCATAAAGAATCCATTGGTAAAGGTGATGGCAGCATCATGTTCTGTGGATCTTCGGAGGATATACTATGGCTGTCGCACCAGGCCGGGTTTCTTTCAGACTGCGAAGAAGCAAGTGGATGTCCGAAAATCATTTAGCAATATGAGGATGCCCCTTGAAAAGTGAGCAAAGATTGGGAGCCAAATTGACTGACGGTCGCCCCAAAGTTGGCGGCAAGGGCTTAGATAGATAACCAAAGCCCACCGATCGAAGATACAACGGCGTCTGGAAGCTGGACGTGACAACTCGGCATGAAGCTGTGGAGACCAGCGTTAGAGGGTGGTGGCGGTGGGCGTTAGGGTGGACTAGTCGTCGACGCCAACACACCAACGGTTGATCGAAGCTCTTTTAGTCGTCTTGGACAAGCGACGGATCGAAAGTCGCAAGATGAAAGGGAGAGAAAGGTGAGGAGAATGCCTGGCTGAGGGGCCATGTGGGTGGAGAGGTCTTATTTGGAAGGTATGGAGGAGTTATGAGATGCAGCACAGCACTGGAACCCTTCTCTGATTATCGACTCCATCTCCCCACAGTTATCGTAGTCTAGCGATGAAGTTGGCCTCATGGTCAAGGTAAGAGAGCTCGCAGGGGCGTTAGCAGCACATCAGCCATTCATGACCATGTACTATTCGGTCCCGTCAAGGATCTCCTAGGCCGTTCGAAGATGGCATCGATGGCCTCCTCCAGACCCTGCCATGTCAGGGCCAGCTGTTGAGGGCTAAGTGAACTAGTCAGCTAGTGCAGTAGTTCCAGGACTGTCATGGTGAATGAGACGTGGAGGACGCTCTGAGTCTTGGCGCATGTCTCTCCATCAAGTCGTGATGGGGGACAAGGGCATGGGCATGACATGGATGGTCGTGATACCCACCCTCCACAGATTTAGCGTCTCCAGGGCCCTGAAAGAGATACTTCAGGGTACGCAATTGGCGACGTAACTGGGCCGCGAAGTGGGACACTCCTTGGCTGGACTGTTCAAGACTCTGATATGGCTGATGCGATGTATGGGATGGTCGTGCTATACATATTGGTAAACAGGCTGTAGAAACGAGCAAAATTGTGCTATAACCAACTTGAGGTGAAACATGGAGGTAGAGCTTCAATCGAGCGCCTCGATCAGCATTAAATCTCGTCCATATTCTCATACAGTTATAGTTATGCTCCTGCCTGTACAGTATGCGACAAGTGGAGTAGCGTCTAGGTGTGGTTCGACAATGTTGGCCCGTTTTTCGAGAGTCACACGACAAATGATTGACCAGCTCTGAGTAATAGTGTAGATAAACTCGAATCCTGTAACGAGCGACGTTGCAGCGTTACTGTAGTATGATATCATTTGAAGTGCTTCATGTGGCATTTATTGGTATTGAGTTTGGCGTCCCATTGTTCACTCATCACTGCTCTACTAAATCCATGCTATCATGTTGAAGTAACAGACTGCTTGGCGTAGTGTCGAGAGATTGCATTCTGATTGGAGCTATAGAACCGCTTCCCTAAGGTAGCAGTAGCACCAGCTTCGGGCATCAAAGCGCAGAAACGTGAACCCGCTTAGTGAGCAGACTTTTGCAAGGGTTCTTATTGTTGTTGGATATTTTGCTTTGGTGCGGCTGGCCTGGTTGGAGACGGGGTTGACAGAAGGATGAACACAATGAGCGATTATCGATATGCAATTGTTTAATCGTAAAGGTCAGTCTGGATGCAGATCGCTTCCTGCTCCGAGATGGCACCTTCCTCCACATCGGGGAGCACCTTGGACTCCAATACACCCTAGTCAGAAGGCAGGAGAAACCTACGCCGCGATATCCAAGTAGGCTAGGTAGCCTCTACCTTCCAGCCCAACGGCTACCTGCTAAGATACTAAGTAAGGTAAGGCAGGCAGTCCTGACACCTCCACTCAGTAAACATCCCATCATCTCAGCTCGGATCAAATCTTCTTCAGTAAAATCACCGCCTAGATCCATTTTTCAGCGCATGAGCCAGCATAATGCCTGCTCAACTCACCAGCGAAAACACTCTAGTCGGCTGATTGGATTGTTGTAGGTCTAGACCGCCTGCTTGCTGCATCGCATCGCATCGCATCGCATCGCATCGCTCGCATCATCTCGCCGCATCATCCTTCTGTGCCCTGCAGAGAGTCTCTAAGCAACATGCATCCAATCGCTGCCACATCCAACTCGTCTATTCATCACTAGTATCTGCTACTAGGTTGTTTTCTACTTGGTGAACACACTTCTCTGGATAGTATGTCCGCACCTGATGCGCCCTGTTGCGCCCATCGTATCTATAAACAGACTAACTGGCATGGTATTTCCATGTTGTTATTGTCTAGTATTCCGTTCATTTGCATTACACTACTGCAATGTTCGGCTAGCGTGTTCGTTACTTCCGGGGCCTGGAAATCGCCGGCTCAGAATCAGTGTACAACTTTCGAGAGCATGAAGAGTCAGATAACTTACGCTACCATACCACCGTCTCAACCTCCGATGTTTAACTATGATTTAACATGGTACGGATTTTACGAACATATTTGTTGTGCGAAGCAGAATACAATGGTAGACACCGGTATAGATATTCGGTATCGCCAAATTAAACCTCGCCATGCTCTTTGCTTTTTCTTCAGGGGGCTCTCTACACACATCATGGTACGTGCTTCGTAGCCGAACGGTTAGGGATAGAGATCAGCTCGCATCAACCATCCTCCGCAGCCAACCGCCTCTTCACGGACCTCCATGTGATCAAAGCATGACCCCTTTCTGAGACAATGCCTGTCTAGGTTGGATGATCATCAGGACTAGATTTGTATGCCGACTGAACCTAGTCAAGCCAACATAACAACTGGACTATCATAGCCATCCATCGACCGCGATACCTTCCATTCAGATCAAACCGTGTTGCATAGACTCGCGAGACTCCAACTTTCGAATGCATTGGAGGAGTAGGCTGCGGGCCAACCCCCACGCCAGCCGCGAGCTTAGCACCAGGCCATGAAGTTGCTACGATTGACCTTTTGCAAAGCAAGGGGAGAAAAGACCTGGATTGTTTATGAGATACTATGCTTTTCGGGTCATTAACGTTTGCTTTTTATTGAATGGTGGAGGATCGACATGACTGCATTCCTGCCTCCAATTTTGGCTATGAGCTGATTATGAGTGACAGGTTTGTGGTATACACACCACCCAGCAAACTGGGCCCTGGAACAGCTTCCAATGTGGTGCTTGCGATAATCCTCTTAAATAAAAGAGACACTCTGAACTTGCCTCGCACCATACCTTGGGGCTTGCCTGACCGGATGACATGCATTCAAGGGGCATTGCCCATGAAGGTAGAAGACTCCTTGGTGCGTTCCTCGTTCTTCAATCTGCACTCCGTACCGCAGTACCCATTCTTCCCATTGAACAAGTTCGATCTGAGCCTTTTGATATGGGTTTCTGCACGATTCGGATTGCCTAAACAAGTAATTCAGCAGCTTGACTCGATACAGACCGTCTGGCAAGACCTTCGAAGCCACAACAGTTTCATTGCCAATTTCAATCAATGTGCGCAACCAACATGTCTCAGTTAATGAGACCATCGAACTCGTGCTAATCAGTAAGCTGGGTTTCCACTTCGAAATAACTGATACTCCAGAAACATCAAAACACCACGGCCGAAAATGAAGTAGTTAAATGACGAACTACACCCAACGTCCCCAAGGCCTTATGTCGTCGTCATTCCTCTTTTGGCTTAGCTGAGTTGAAACTAAGAATCCACGGTCTCGGGGTGGATTGCTGACACGCGGCAGTACTTGAGGGTACCTGAAGTTGTTTCACGTTCTACTTGCAACATTTGTTTTCTCCTCCGCACTCACTCACCTCAATGTCGTTGGGACATAATGCTTTAGACGCCCCTATTGTCAAAGTCTCGCAGGATCTCAGAGGATTTCTCCTTGGGCACCCACCAAGCATTTTCATGTAGGTCTGATCTTACACAGCTTGAGCTCGCCAGAGACCAGTGCCATGTCGTTCAGTATTGCCCAATAATTGAGTTCGACGGTGCGCCGGTCCAGGTGCGGTCCGTTGACCGATTCCCGTCTTTTCCCTAGTCTGACGACTGGACAGACGAAAGGAACCAACCAAATCATCAGTATCCAGCAGAAACGTGCGCATCTGGCATATGATAGACGTCATCATCAGCCCTGGTAGATGGCTCTAAATAAAGGATTATTTAGTTTGCCCCATGTGATGAATAGTTCCGCAAGCGCTTACTGCAAAAGATTTCGCGGCCCAACATCTCATACTATATGCCGACATGTGAATCAAAGTCAATATGATAGGATAATCATATGTTTATCCTTGAAAATGTCGGCAAGACCGGCGATAAGTTTATTGTTCAAAAGAGAAGCGCGAGGCACAAGTGGATCTGCAGCATTGACATACATGAAGTTGTATCGCATCAAGCTTAGTCCAGTCAGGCATTGGGTGTACTACTGTACTGTCGTGCAGCATATTTGCACTATCTCCAGACGAATTCATTCTGAAAGGACCCTGGCGATCCCGCTACAGACCTCGACTGCACCTCTTTGGGCTCATCATCAACACCTGAGTCGAACTGGAGAAATATCTACCCAGACCTAGCCGGGACCAAAGGTCTCAGTTCTTAACAAACGTGTGGGTCAATTAGCCAAGAGGCTAGAAAGACTGGAGGCGGGCCAGCCTGAGCGCAAGATCATGCTCCTTTGCTCCTTCACTATCACCGTACCCCGTTATTTTCAGTACTCCACACAAAGCGCAGCTATCGTCAACTGACACCTTCGGCTGGCGCTTGATGCCCACCAGACCGCACCGAGTGGTCTGTGCCACACGTTGGCACGCATTTAGTCACGGATTTAAATGAACTTGGGTGTCTTGCATTCTGTTTGTGCGAATAGAATCTCCCTAGAAGAGGGCTCAGGTCTCTTGGTCGTGGTAGATCTCCCGTTATCGGGCCGGTAGAGATCACCACGAATCGTACAGAGTATTGCCTGGGTGTATAGTCGGAAGTGCGGTGAGCTAGAACAGGGAAAGGGAGTGTACAGAACCGTCACAGCAGACTTGGACTTTTGATATGTTGATCGATTGGTGATATATGGGCTCGGAGGGCCTCCGATACTGACTGAGCGACCAGAAAGAATGTCACATATTATCACAGCATCTATGATGCCGTTCAGGCATACCCGATCATTAGCAAGCTCTTTACTCGTGTATGGTCAGAGTCATTTATGAGAATGGACAGCGACTACCCGTCGGGATTAACAAAACAGACATAGTATCAGGGCCTGCACGGACTACGATTATCAATGCACCAGGTATATAGCTAAGCTTAAGATATTTGGGGGATGCACAGCAGGGGACTAAGCTGCCACGCTGAATGGTAATCCTAAGTCCTCTTGATGTGGAGAGCTAGGGGTCTTGCCGCACAGGCTGTGTAATACTCCATGACTAGTATTCAGGAGGTCGGATTGGAAATAAGACCAAACAACATCCAATGCCGAGATCTTACCAAGTGTTAGCGCAACAACAGGACTAACAGAACATAACCGGAGCAAATAGTCCACTTTGGATAATTTAACAAGGCTGTAGATTAATGGGTCGGCTCGATTGGCCGTTTTCTGTAACCAGCCTTGAGGCAGTTTAATTATGGTTTTGGACAAGGTAATTTACCAGGAATGGCTAACCTCGCCTCCTCATATGTCGCAAATTATTGCCAGCGCTCGAGCAAGGATTTGAGGAAACAGTACGAATAAAACAATACAAAGTTGGGTGTGTCAGGCTATCAGGGTAGGTCGGACACTCAGAGACAAGCCAGGATACGCACCGCACTGGAGCAGTATCCCATTCCATACCCCGGACTCAAATGCTGGGGATGATGGACATGGACATGTACAAATGCCTGTTTGGAAGCGGGGCCAAACGAAACAAAATCGATCGCCTCGTGGTGTTCAAAAGGGAAAGAAAAGGAAAGGGAAGGAAGAAGAAAAGGGTAATGGACGACGGATAGCGGATTGACAAGTGGGGGGGTCGTGGGGAGCGGTGTGTTGAACCTTTTGATATGTGTGGCTGGCCCAAGGCTTTATCACCAGACGACACCATACTCGAGGTGAACAACGTGGACTACAATGTCGAAATACCACCCTACCAGCAGCACCATCCCACTCATCGACATCATAGTAAAGTATGTTTATGTTGTTGTTCATGTGTGTTTCTTTGACTCCCAATTAGGCATATTACTAACTTGGCATTTGCTGTGCCTCTCGGAATCCGGCCTCGGACTCGTCCGGCACTTGGTCACCAACAACATGACACTACATGTATTGCTCTACAGCGGCACGGATGCATACAACAACCCAATTGCCAGTCAAAGTACATTCTGCCTACGCCAATTGACTCGGTTATACAACGTGTCAAAAGAAGACACCATTCAACTGGCCCTGTCTAAGCTTGGCCAGGCCTGTCTGAATATGTCCGGGCTCCTGGAATTGACAACCGCAGTCTTGCAGACTGCAGGTGATTCGATGTCGGTTGAGTATAATGAGACCATCTCCCTGGTCTCGTGCGTCGTCACGGGGCGATCACCAAGCTAACGCCTGGACCCATGTCGTCCCCTCCCCTCTTCAAAGATAGCAACCCGTACTATCAATCACACAGAATGAACGATTGGACAGGCTGCAGAGATCCAAAGATATTGGAATCTGCCCAACCCCTCCAATGGCTCTTGTGCCGAGATGAAGCGAAATCTTGTCCCTGCACCTGGTGTGGCTGCACAACAGCCAAATGCACATGCGCAAGATTGCGTGTCACAACTTTGCTTGTTATTTTCCCAATTCTGGGTTCTCTGACCATTTCTTTCATATGCCAAACACGGATGAAGCTTCTAGCGCATGCTGACATTCTGCAGCACCACTGTGATTCATGCAGCGTGCGATTCAGTCCTCTGATAAACGTAGGAGTAGGGAGACAGAATAAAGAGAGTTCCAATCGATATAGAATTCAATATGCACTATGTGCTCATAGACATGGATCCTGGGAACTGATCTTTTATAGAGCCAGGTTAACAACTCATCTCATGCACTTCGGTGAACTTGAGCGAGATACACCAAAACATCATTTTCTTTGGGTTGAAGCTTTGACGTCACATGTTACTGCGTTGAACGTCTCAAGTTACGGTTCGTCGAGACTTGATGAAATCTTTCGACGTAGTTATCCGACAGCTGATGAGACTAGGCAACCTGCGTTAGATACTCTCAGATTAACTTGGCCGTTTTCTTTCCTCATTCGATCTGGCTGGCCTGCTCGGATCGACTTAAAATACAAACCACACATGCCACGAGATCGCTGATGCAGGAAATGGGACTCATCTATGGCTATAGCCTCCTGGCTATGACCTGATCTTGGTTTGAATTGCAAGTACATACATAAAGTAAAAGAGAGTGAGACAAATACCACCACACATACCCCAAAGCCATTGCCACATAACTCGTTTACAGAACAGCAAACATTCTCGACACGAAGGCGTAATGCGCGTCCAACCGGGTTCGCCATGTTACCCGCGTCGTGATGGGATCTCGTTCCTCTGTAAACTACTTTCTTTGAAAATCTTCCCATGCTACTCGTTCGGAGCTTGTATGTATTTTCTCAGTATGAAATGCGGTTCTGAAGCTGCTCTCACTGGCAGGCGTCAGGGTTATACTTCTACTCGAAATCCGCGCTCCATCTTGATTTGTTCTACGTAGCCTTTCTGTTTCCACCCTGAGCCCTTGAGGTTTTTTGGCCCGATACATACCAACAGGAGAATTTCCAAACCCAGAAACTGCTCCAGTTGGTGTAATACGGGCCTGAGGCAGCCGGCTGAGGGCGAGGTTCAATTGCGACTCCGAAGGAAGTGGCGGGACAGGCGGCAAAGGCGACGAGAACAGGGGCTCAGGAGCATCTGTAATGAAATTTCTCCAGTTCACAAGGCTCTCACCGCTCAGTCGATTCTCTGGAACAAGATCGTTCCTGCTCGTACCGTCCCTAGGATTGATGCCGAAGGACTCTCTGCGGTTTGGTTCCTTTGGCGACTGCCAGCCTCGAATCTCGCGCTCTGCCTTCTCTCGGAAGTATGCTGCCCGTTTCTCTTTCTCCCTTTTTCCTTCTCCATTCCCTGATACCCACGGCGATGAACATGGTGGTTCAGGCTCATCGTCATCGAAGGGCCGCCATGCTACTCGAGGCGAAGCTGGCGTTCTCGGCGTTGTTGGGGGGTTATATTCAGAGCGAACACGTTTTCGGAAGATGCTGCCGATTCTTGAAGACGGTGTTCTTGGAACGAAAGTACTTTGCAATATGGTTGGGGACGGTGTCCTGCGAACGGCAAAACCTGGTTCATCTCCGAAAGGGGGAGGGGATGGAGCTCGAGTCGAGGGATCAAATCGCTGTTTCGAAAAATGATATGTACTGCTAGGAGTAAGTTGTTGCTTTGGTCGCCGCTCCCCCAGCTTGTGAGATCGAGGGAAATGTTGTACAGAGATAGACTGACAACTTTCAATGTCTCTTTCGTTCAAGACACTACCGGTTTGGACCGAAGCAGTCGTGTAACCAGTTGCCTCAATCGACTCTCTATTCCGTGGAATGATCCTGGCCTTTGGTGGCGCAGATGTAACGTTTTTCATCCAGACTCTGGGGGTAAGATTCTGCTGAAATCGGCCAAGGTCAGGTACATCAGGCAATCGTCTCGCTCTCGGGGTCGTGTTATCTAGACCTTTACTGAGCTTCATCTCGTCAACCTCCTGGAGAGGGCAGTTGAGACGCGCTTGGGTATCCTGAAGATTGAGCATTATAGCTGACCTAGGAAACGTTGCATTCGACACGTCTTCTCTGATGTGTTCCGGAGTGAAGCCCGAATGCTCCATGTTCTCCAAGTTATAAGATGATTTAGGCCGAGGTCTTCTCATGGACTGTGTAGGCGTTATGATGGTAGAAACCGAACGCCGAAGGCCTGAATTTTCGGGGGTTGTGCACGCAAAGCTTTGCAACTGATTGCCCAACCCACGTGGGGTGCGGTCTCCCTCCGTTGATATACAGTCATTAAAATCAATCTCCCAGCTCAATACACCTTCGTCTCCGACTGAGGAACTCATATCAACCCTCTTAAGGGCAGGTGATACAGCAGGACTCAGGCTGTCGAACAATTTCGACCATCTGCGATCATCATCAGTGCTGGCCCTGGGCCTCCGGAGGGTGATATTCAAGGGTTCGGGTTGAAACTCAGATATCATCGGTTCTGTGTCGGCATCCCGCACGTCCGCTGTAAGTCCCTGTTGTAGCTGGCTGCTGTCGCTCGAAATTAATCTGACCTGCCGAGTATCCTCAGGAAGAAACTGACCACCCGACTCGCCAATAACTCGCTTGGTAAGAGTAGACGGTGTCAGTCTATGAGTTGGCTGGACTGCTATGGGGAAGCGAGCAAGTGGGCTGTGACCGCTTGTAGTGGCTAGAGAGCTGAGGTTATTGACTTTGTTCCCGCTCCTAGATCTTACTCCTGGGGTAGCAAAGTCCAGGACTGACAAATCTTTCGCGCACACACGCGATAGCTGTCTTGAGGGAGAGAGGCTTCTGAGATCATCACTCTGTCTACTAACTTGACCAGAGCTCTCCGGCGGAAGCAGCTCCTCAGCACTCTTTCCAGATCCTAGAGAGCCTACTCCCGGCTTTTTTGGTGGTTTGTTGTTCCAACATCCAGTTGAAATATCAGAATTCACGAGCGTATACCAATGATCTTTACTCTCAGCGAGTTTAATCGACTTATCGATCATGGTGTTGTCTTCCCTTGTGTCAGATGCTGGGATATCGTTTAGTGTCCCGTCGTGTTTTTCGTGCTCATATTCGCTCATTGGTCGCCAATCGTCGACTTCGCTTCCAGCGAGTCCTATGATTGTAAGCTTATCGTCTCAATTTTTGGTTCATCAACGGAACAGTTTTACCTCGGTGTTGCAAAACAAAGTGTCCTTCCCGAACAGCCTCAGACTCACCACGATTTCCGATTTCCTCGTTGGAGTCGGGAAGGTCCAGGATCTTCGCATTTCCCCCGTTAGAGCGCGATGAATCTGTGAAACAAGGAAGAAGGGCTGCCTCGTTACCAAGGTGAAGTGACAGGCACATAAGTCCAGTATCGTCAATTTCCGGGGTAATGGTCGACACTGACTCTCCGTCAGAGCCCACCCAATCGAAAATCGTAGGAGCCACATCCCGTCGGATATTCTTGGGAATTTGAGGGATGATCAGGAATTTCTTGTAATATCGAGTCCAGTGCCATTTTTGGTCTGGTTTTGGGAGTTCGCACTGTCTATTTTCGCGTTCAGACAAAGCCTTCTCGACCAGATACATTCGGCAGTACTCCATTGGTGAGAGACGTGGTCCCACAAGTCGACACTTGAACTGAGGGCCACGATTCGTCTTCGAATTTGTCGGTAGGGTGCCTGGTGCACTAGAAATCTGTCTGTGGGACCATTTTGGGCTGTTCACTAGGTCCAAAGATTCACCAGGTACTTCACAGCCGCTGTCTTCCGAGTGCAGCTTATGAGCACCTACATCGGGGATCCCTTCGGTTCCTGGAATGTTTGCGTTGAGCATTGGTTGGCGCCTTCGGGCCTTTGGCTTGGGCATTCTAGGGGCGACCATGTACTGGTCTAATGTCTGGAAGGGTACGCCATCCAAAGTCAGCTCGGCAGTTTTATCCGGTTGGTAGCGCATTTTCTTCTTGATCTTGTTCAAAACCTTGGGGGTCAGGTGTGCTTTCAGGCTCTCGGGTATGTGTGGCAAAGGTGGTACTGGTGGCACATCTTCCTTAGCCTCATCGTCACTGTCGGGATCATACTAGAAATCTCGACTGTCCACTTCTTTAGGCAAGAGAAGACCCAAGGCTGCTTGTTCAGCGAAGGACATCTCTAGTTTCTGTGCAAAAGGGTGCTGGAAGAACTCTGTCTCTGAAAAGTTATCGGGGTAGGAGAGAATAGGCGGCGCGCTGAGGTCTCGCGCAAATGTGGCACCATCTGTGCTCGCAGGGGATAGTTCTCGTCCTGGCATCCCTCTCAATAGGGGGTGGAAAGCCAGAGGGACCCACGGGCTTGTAGGCGAAGTTGGAGCGGAATGTTGGTTATCGATTGAAGTGTTTGAAGTGTGGACGACGCTATGGTCTTGGAAAGAATTAGCGAAGAGACTGGAGTTGTAAGAAGTTTCTGCTCCAGGTAGCATAGAGGAGTCAGCTGATATTGCCGGATGAGATGCATCAGCCACTGATCTGCGTTCAACCTCGTTCATGACTCTGAGGCAGACATTCTCGAGCTTTTTGAATTCTTCCGAGTAGCGCACGAGAGCATCTCTAGCTCGAGGGTAGCCCGGAACATCGCACCAGCAGCGCAGCTTCACTTCGATGGTCTCTTGCCGCTTCGAGGAGAAAGGGTCCTCGGACATCAAGTGTTCGAATACGGAAAACCGAACACTATCACGAAGACCTGAGGAATATGGAGTGGGATATATGTCGTCTTTATCCTCAAGTGAAACAGCCGAAGGCACAAGTGCGTTAAGTAGTGCCATGATCTGGGGAACCTCCTTTCTCGTATTGACATCTTTCTTTAGTTCCTCAATAAGAATCTGAAGTAGTCAGTCAGTCAAAGTCACATCTGAACCATGACATATATCTTACGCAGGTTCTGAACCCAGCATGGATATGTTTGAAGTTAGCAGTTGCAGTCCGATCTAGTTCTTCGATCAGCTGAGCATCTGCTTCACTTGGCATACCGATTTCGATAGCATTTCGGGTAGCTTCTAGCAGGCGAAGGCGACGAATCTCCATGGCATCGACGTAACCCAGCCCATCCATGACACGATTCAAGTCCATGCCTCCGTCCTTGGGTTTCCGAAAGATAGTCGAAGCTATGAATTTGGCGTACTTGCGAGTATTCGCATCGTAGTCGATGCCCCTGGCTGCACGGATGGCCGGCCAAGTTTTTCGGATCTGAGCTTGTATAGTTCGATCATTGTCAAATTCCAAAAGTCTTGCCTGTAACTGTTGTGCAAACCCGCATTGTCGAGGGCTAAGATCATTGATATCGCTGTTGAGCAAGTGCTTGATAGCTTCGTAGCCGCTCCCTAACCACCAGGTTTCGAGCTCGGCAGCGTAGGGCGGCATCGCTCTACGAGATGTTTCTCCGAGGGAAATTATCGGTGGTTCATGTGGCAGAATATAACATGACTTGAAGACCAGATCAAGTGAAAAACGAAGATAAGGGCAGTAATAGGTCTGAAAGCAATATCGAAACTCTGTTTCAAGAAGGTGACGCAGTGGGGATTGTACTGCGGGCTGAACAATGTTGTAGTGAAGATTCACTGCTGCTACGAAGATTCGAGATGAAAATTGGAGAAGCTCCACTGTTTGAATTAATTTTTTTAAATTTTTTTCGACAAGTGCCTGGTGGTATTTGTTTGCGTACCTCATGGTGAACGTTGAGAACTTTGCTCGGTTGTAAATGGAAAATCCGCACCTGCCGTCACAGCTGGATCCTTCCTTCCCTACCCAAGGGCTACTGTTTCACGCGCCATTAGACGGAAGCTGGTGAGCTAAAGTTCCTAGATCAATTATGGTACACTTGTTCCACTGAGACGGTGATGTTTGGCATCGGAGTTTTTGAACAAATATAAACATGTTAGCTCATGAGGTCATTCTGGAGACGTGCAACTAGTGCGACTTTAGTGACATGCATGGACCTCGAGCCCCTGTCCCGCTGAGTCCCGCCAACATCCATTCAGTTGACGAGGCCTCCTGTATGCCCCGCTGGAAATTAGAGCGACATACGCGCTAGCGTCCATGGATCCATGGACGATAGCACTCCTCCGCAGACATTGCAGGGGCTCATGCAGCTGTCGCCGAGGATCTGAACGAGTTTATGTGCCAAGGCCAATAGCAGCCAGTTTCAGGACAGCTGACTGTCACTGGCGGCCCCCCAAATCTGTCTGGCACAGCACAATCAGGAACAGGAGCTAACTTTGTTTCTGAACCGAACCGAACCAAGCTTGAAATGGCACGGGGAGTCCTGTTGCTTGGTGCCACGAAGTCGCCAGTTTTCCTACTACACACTCCCTTACTTCAGGTTCCTTTCCTCCTTTGTTGAACAGACATTGGTGTAACTCACGATAGCCTCAATCGACACGTCAATTGACTTGTGGTTCCCTCACTTATGCTCTTCCACTCCATAGGTTGGTCACTATGATTCTGCGGCATTCAGGGCGCCTGGTGCGCCGCCTCAACCAACCTGTCAGCCTCCAGCACTTGGCACGTTCAGCTGGTCCGCAAATCTGGCATTTGGGGCCAAGTTGGGCCAACAGCAATGTTGTCAGCAGGCTCCGGTTCTCAGCTGAGGCTAGTGGTAAGAAAGGTATGTAGGCTCTTCTCTTGTGTCGCACAAATACTGCTGGTACTATGCTGACAGCTTTTGGCAGAAGAATCCTCTGGTGACAATGCTGAGACCCAAAAAGGACAGAGAGGACAAAGAGGTTCCAAGTCCTCTTCGGAACCCTCACTTTTAACCAAGATGCTGGAGTCTGCGGCTACAACCTTCGCATCTATCCTGGTCTTGGGTCTTGGCTTCGCTGGCGCAGGCTACATCTATCACAAGTTCTACAAAATGCTTGTTCTTAAAAAGATGAACCATGCTTTCGAACCTGGTGACCCTGTCCTTGAGCTGGCTGCAATTGGCAAAGATGTCCCACACCAGCCTGGTGGCTCAGGTGAACATTGGATCTTCCGACCCGAACAGCAGCGGGTCGATGATATCGTTATGGGACGTGTTGCTGGGCATTACCACCTTTTGATAGGCGACAAAGGTTCTGGAAAGAGTAGTATGCTCATCGATGCTATGCGTAAGAACGACGGCGATGGTGTTGCCATGTTTGAAGCACACGCTGATCTGGAAATTTTCCGCATTCGTCTCGGGAAAGCCCTCGACTATGAGTTCCATGAGGACTATATTGGAGGATATTTCAGCGAGAGGGGTCCCCGTGAGACAACAGCCCTCCTGGACATTGAACGTGCTCTGAATAAGTTGGAAAAGGTAGCCATGGCGAAGCGCAGAGAAAGGGGCAAGCCTCTAGTGGTGATTGTCAACCAGATGCACCTCCTTCGCCACAATGATGATGGCCGAGATGTTATTGAGCTATTACAACAGCGGGCCGAACAATGGGCTGCCGCTAATATCGTAACCATGGTATTCAACTCGGACGATTATTGGGTATACGAACGCCTCAAGCAACTGGCTACCAGGATGGAGGTTCTTGCAGTCACCGATTTACCTAAAACACAGGCTATTTCAGCTCTTCAAAGATACCGTCAAAAATACTGGAAGGAGCACATTGACGATTCGCTTCTCGAGGATATCTACGAAAGGGTTGGCGGACGATTGAGCTTTCTTAACCGAGTAGCGAAGAGTAGGGACATGCTTGGGACCTGCGAGAGGATCAAAGAGATTGAAAAGAAGTGGTTTTTGAATCAGTGTTGGATCTTGGGTATGGAAATGGATGACGATGTTATGGACCAGCAGAAATGGGCGGTAAGTTTGACCAGCTGTTCGTTTATTACCATCTTTGACTGATGAGATTGTAGGCTGCGGCTATGACTTTGGCTAAGGCCTTGGTTGATAAAGAGAACGAAGCAGCAGCCCATGAGAGCTACGACCCTGTCGTTGGGCATGTGCTTCCGACGTACCCTTTCCATATCGCTCAGCAGATCATGACGCGTTGCGACTATATCCGCGACCTCGATAGTCTGAATCTCTTCAGCATCACGAGCCAGGCAGATGTTCGGGCAAGCAGTGTACCAATGCATCGAGCTTTCAGAGAAATTTGTTCCGAGCCTGGCTTCGAGAAGCATTTGGCGGGTACAGTACAAAGAATTGCCGACATTGAGAGTTTGGGTCGAACTCGCGAGCTTGTTGCGAAGGATCTTGTGCTTGGTGGGCAGTATGAGATTGAGCACAACCGGAAGGGTATCACGGTGAAGCTGAAGGAAGGAGAAAAAGAGGATGATTGAATGCACCAACATCCGCCTTTAAGTAACCACTAGAGCGGACAAGATTAATGACGCCGCCTCCAATGCTTTGGGATTGTCCAGTCATGTATACTTGGACAAGGCACGATCGGAATGAGGTAGATGGATGGGCGCAGGTGGAAGGGTGTTTTTGGGTCTGATGAAGCGACCTGTACAACAACTGACTTACATAGATTTCCTTGGCACATGTCGAAACAACTTTGTACGATCCTGTACTTTTTCATATTCATTAGATTAACTGACTCTAAACTTCACTACCATTTGGCAATCCAGGTACTGGTTTACTGTAACTTACACCTTGAGGATGAATGTAACTGGCCACGATAGTCACGTGAGCTTTGTCACGGCAACGCGCGAGATGCCTCTAGGTTAACCGTGCCGTCAGTTTTTTCGTGACGCCCCACACCTTCTTCCAAGTTCACCTTACCCTACACGTCTCCCATCTCGCGTCTTCAACGAGAGAAGCTATCGTTGCCAACGAGCTCATCGATGTCATCTAACGGCACCGGTGGTAGCAAGTGGCCTGATTTCCGGCTCGCGTCGACCCTTTGGTCTCTTATGGGCTCACAGTCTAACAGACCAGACAAAAAAAACAAGAACGACCGTGTAGGCAATCACAGCCCAGACAACGACCAGCAGCACGAGAACGAACACCAGAAAGAGCCTTTAGGCGAGCGAAATCAGTCACCCGAGGTGGCTCACGAAAAGATGGATACCGAAGACCAGTCAATTGACGGCATTGCAGGGTTCGATAACTACGAGCACGATGCCCAAGTTGGTTCTGAGGATGGTGGCCAGGACCAGGATTTTGGCGCGCTTGAAATGTTCGACAGTAACGCGACACAAGCTCCTTACTCTTCAGAAGTAAACAACGCGTCCTTTGATGATAAGGCACCTGAAGCGCTCATGCTGGAGGAAGCAACCTCCTCCCAATCTCGAAAGAACAACCGCGATAGGAAGGAGCGCAAGCGAAAAAGTATAAACGGCAGCGCATCTCCGCAGCTGCCCACCGATGAGGACTCGCGGAAGTCAAGAAAAGCCAAGAAAAAATCAGCTTTGCCAGTTGAAATTCCCGACAGTCTCATCGAAAACGCTACCTCGAACTTGTATCAATCTCAACCCCCCGAAATCCCTGCTGTTGATTTTTACGACGAGACTCCCGCAACTCAGACTAAGCGCAAGCGCAAGACCTCCGACTCGACAGACGGCAAACAACGCAAGAAACGAAGGCCTCGTGATGAGGAGATCGAGGCCGAGTCTCAGGACGTGGTGCCTGGAACCCAAGAAGACGACCAAGCTGCACCTTCTCAGGAATTAAATACCCGTGATCCCCAGGCTGCCTCCTTCTTGCGTACCAGAAACGCCTCTCAGCCGGGTGCCATCTATGATACTGTTCCTAATGACACTCCAAATTCCCCTAGTGCCGCACGCCTCGAGGTACGCGATGCTCGATCAAGGGAAGGTAGCGCTGCCCCTGACGAAATGGACGTGGACGAACCAACCGCGCAGGAGAATCAAGGTGAAGAGGTCGGACGTACCGGCTTCTTTCCAATCAACGGGCCTGGAAACTCGGAGCATAATGAAGTCGAGCGAGTAGCCAGAGAGGCATGGAACGAGCATGTTAATGGGCAGACTCACGCCAATACCCAAGACTCATCAGCACATCCTGAGGAGATGGAGGTAGACATTCCAACATCTGCACAGCGTCCGCAGACAACTCATGACGTGTACGATGTTCCCGGAAGCCCAGTACAAACACCAAACCCGCCTAGCGCCAGTGCAAAGAAAACACGATCAGCAAAGGCAAAGAAAGCCAAGCCTACATTCTTTGATAAGTCACCTTCTCCTGAGCAGGATGGTCCGTTGCCATCGCCCTCTGCCATGACTCCCATGCCTCGAAAGCACGCCAAGAAGGCCTCAAGCCGTAGAAAGTCCGAGGCCAACCGTGCTCTTTCGTCTCAAAACGTGCAAGACGGGGTCGATGATGAAGACGAAGACGGTAACGCAGCAGTCGGGCGCCGAAATCGAATGGCTGGTTATACCCAGGGACGGTTCACTGATGAGGAACTCAGCCGTATCGCGCAAGCAGTTGAGAGCTATCGTGTGGAACACAACATGGATCAACAAGAGCTTAACGCCATGATCCACGCTGCAGGAGGTACAACCGCGGGTGATGAGCATGCCGCTCTTTGGGCACGAATTTTTGCAACTTGCCCAGACCGACACCGACAGAAGATCATTAACATCACTCGAAAGAAATTCCACAACTTTGTTGCTCGCGGTACCTGGACCAACGAACAAGATATCGAACTCCGTGATCTTATTGAAGTCCACGGAACAAAATGGTCCAAGATTGCTGGCATCATAAACCGCCATCCAGAGGATCTTCGAGATCGTTATCGCAACTACATTGTTTGTGGAGATTCTCAGCGAAAGGATACATGGGATGAGCAGGAAGAGCGTAACTTGACACAATATGTCATGGAAGCTATGGGTGCCATTGATGAATTACGACGAATCCAGCCAACCCGGGAGCTTCTCAAGAAGCCTTACGAGGAGCTCATTGATTGGCAAAACATCAGCGAGCGTATGGAGAGGACTCGTAGCCGACTTCAGTGCATTACTAAGTGGAAGGCTATGAACATTAAGACCCACGGAAAAGATAAACTGGTGTCACACGCGCCTGACGCACCTATTTCTTTCCGCCTGGAGAAGGCTCGTCGACAGATTGCTGCCATGCCTGATGAGGAGCGCTACCGTATGGTGATGGCCATCTCAGGCTCATCCGCACAAGTCGAGTCCAAGATTCCTTGGCAGAGACTAGTTGACAAGCAGTTCCGCAACAGCTGGCATCGCCCTACGCAAATGCTTCTGTGGCGACGCTTGAAGCACATGGTTCCTGAATCGGAACAGAAGAGTGTGCGAGATTGCGCGCATCATCTAATCGAACTCTATGGCCAGACAGGCGAGCTTCCGAATGTGGAGGATGCTCTTTTTGACGATGCGGAAGAAATGGAATTTTTAAACACTATCCCTGCCGCTCACACCCCTACCAGCAGCGCACCTGCTAATGGCCAGAATCATATCAGTGCTGAGTTTGTTGACGAGGCTGATGAGGAGGGAGATCAACACCAGGAGAGTGAATATCCTGTTCCCGAGGAGAACATTCAGCCTGACTTGCCTATCGCACCAATGGAACATTTTGAGTCCGCTCCTATGGCATCAATGGACCCTGTAGCCCATGTCGCAGATCTGGCGCCTATGGAGGAGGCCACTGAAATGGTTGATCCTGCTCTTTCCGCAGAGCCTACAGGACCTGCAGAGGCCACTGAAATTACGCCACTCGAAGAAGAATTGGCTTCCATTGCTAAGCCTACCGACACCCCTGTGTTCACCGAGCCTGCTCCTCCCAAGGCTACTCGTGTCGCTAAGAGAACAGGTATGGGTAAGGCAAAGGCCCCCAAGGCTCCTCGGAAGTCGTCCGCCAGATCCACCCCAGTCAAACATACGCCCAGCAGACGCTCCACTAGACGTGGCGCTGCCGCATCTCAGGACCCTATTGAGGATGACGGAGATGCTCAGCTTCCGGCTGCCGTTGAGAACAACTCCGAGATTGACGAAGCCAAAATACGCAAGCGAAAGACGCCTAGCAGGTTTCGATCCGCTGCGTCAGTGGCCCCCAATGCCGCTGACGATTCCGACAGTGTGATGGACGATATGGAAGACATGCCTGCCCGCATTATTTAATGGAACGAAGACGATTGTTAGAAGAAAAGGAAAGGGAGTTACAGCAAAGCAGAGAAGCTGTAGAATTCCTGGCAGGGGTTCGGCGCACATGTATAAATTGCCGTTATATTGGCCTCATGGCTGTAGCCATTCTGTACTATCTATTAGCACCTGCATGGTTAATCCGAGAAAGTGGAAGGTAGCGGGAATACATGGGCACCATGTTTTATAGAGGAAGGGGCATTAGTCGTAATCGATCACCGTTATTCAGATTCAATCACTCGAAGTGCCAGGAATGTTTATGAACCAAGATTAATGCAGCCAATATGGTTGCTCATTATCTACTCTAGCCATTTGCTTCATTGCAATTCGTCAAGCCAACGCGTTTCATAGTACCAGTGCCGCCCTGCCTTGGGTGCAGATCATGGTTGCAAACAATCTTCTCTACTCCAAACTCCCCCCGAATATCTTCTTTGTGCAAGTCTCCCGAACCCGCCA
Organism: Fusarium graminum; assembly: GCA_013266165.1. Classification (NCBI taxonomy): domain Eukaryota; kingdom Fungi; phylum Ascomycota; class Sordariomycetes; order Hypocreales; family Nectriaceae; genus Fusarium; species Fusarium graminum. The sequence continues at coordinate 32,437 of JAAGWP010000620.1, forward strand.
AATCCAGAACAACTGTCGTTCCTTTAACGAATCTCAGGTTCCCGCATGAAGTCGGGAATTGTCAGCCCACCCTCGCCAGGCTCGTAGTGAGTAGCGCCGCCGTCGGGACGGTCTGTGGTTATATTCAACAGTTCGAGAACATCATCGATGGGGTTACCGTCGCGACCTGGACCAAGGGCGGAATCATTGTCGAAGGAGTAAATCTTGATACCTCGGAGGTGGGTATCTTTGCCGTTCTGATGGTTCTCGAGAATCTGCATCTGAACAACCCAAGCGACGAGAGTGTTTCCATCAGGGTCGCCGCCGGCGCCGGCGATGGGGACTTGCTGCCACCCAGAGGGGTTTTCAAGGGCCATGGTAGCGAATTCAATAAGGTTATTCTCGCTCGTGCCGGCCTTGAAAACAACCTTAGTAGGGGTGTATGACTCATCCTCATTGAAGTCGACGTAGAAGCGAATGTCACGGATTCCAACACGCTTGGTGAAGTACATGGTGAGCTTGTGGGGTTGGGGTCCATCAGATCTAATATGTTTAGGACGAGGAGAGCAGTGAATGAGTGAGTGAGTCGAGACTTACTGCCAGAAATGCTTGAGGTCATCGCTTTTGAGCTGCTCCACGCCGTTGCCAGGTTTGTGGCTGCTGACGGTGAAACGGGCGAGGTTAGAGATCTCTTTGAGACCAGCAGTGGCGGGATCGAAGGGGTGGGCCACGTCCTGGGCTTGATCTTGCTCGCCAACGTCTTCTTCCTCATCATCCATGTCTTCCTCGTCAAGGGAGTTTTCGTCCTCGTACTCTTCAGGGGAAAGAGCCTCCCGGCCAATGTCTTGCTCGGCAACACGATTGCTGATGAAAGAGCTGGGAACTTGGGGAGATGGGCCAGCGGGTGTAGCCACTACACGGCCTCGGTTTTGAAGGATGCTCTCATCAGGCTCAGAGCTGGAACCATCCGAATCAACAGGAGGCATGCTGAGGCGAGGCCCGTCAACAGGGGGTGCAGCTAGGAGGTTGTTAATGGTCTGATAAATTTCTCTAGCCTGGGCTATTTCTTGTCGAAGATCGGAAATGTGCTCCTGCAGGGTAGCATCGATGTGGTCAACAGCTCGAGAGAAGGCCTCCTCGTTTTCCTTATCCTCTGGCTCAGACGAAGGAAGAGGTCTGACTACTCGATGACGCCGGCAGTGGAGACTGCCACTGGTCTTCTTGAATGGAAGCTCGCCAAGGGGGACTCGCTTGATGCGATGATCAGAGTTGATGCGACGAGGAGGAAGGGCGCGCGAGTTGAAGTGATGACGACGAGGAGGCATGTTCGCTGAGGAAGGGTTGTTTATGTGTATAAGACAAAGAACAGGTAATGGATAGGTAGTGATAACAGAACACGCTGAAATGAAGGTTTAAGAGAAGGAGGCGAAGGGGCTGTGAGTTAAAGGATGGAATAATAAGATCGAGAAGGGAAGTAATGAAGTTGTGTGTAAATCGAAGTTGAAGAATGTGTAAAGTAAGGATCCGCGCAGTGTTGGTTATAAGAAAGGGGGAGAGGATTGAGAGATGAGCAGAAGACATATTTTGACAGTGAGTGAACAGCCTGCCTGTTTGTATTAAACAATAAAAAAGAGTCGCATTGTATCGTTGCATCACTTGATGTCAGTTGACTCAGACTGTAACTGACTGCAACTGCCAACGACCGTAAACACTAATGAGTTCCAACCAACAAAATAACATAACATTGCCAGTAAAGGGAGGAGATCAAAAACTAAAGATAGAAGATCAAAGTTTAATTACTTACTTCTATAAAGACGAAATGGGTTGGGAGGTGGTGCTCGACGACGTCGCTGGTCGGGAGGTTGATCAGGCGTTCGATGAAGCGGAGGACCATCAGGAGTTATGATAGAAGCAGCAGGCGAGGCACCTTGACTTAGCTGTGTTCTCGCAGGAGGACCGCTTGGAGTTGCAGTAAATTGGGGAGCTGGAGATGAGGCTATCTCGGATGTAACAGTTCCAGCTCCTGGGCTCGAAGCCGTGTTTGCATTTGCACGCGTATTTGCGTTCGCATGTGTGGCTGCTACATGACGGGCTCTTCTTGAACCACGCGTAATATCCATGATGGCTACTATAACTTGATTAGTAGTGGCGTCCGCAGTGACAGTGGCAATGGCAGTCGCAGCTGTCTATAATTGATACCTGGCTTACACTGGCGATGGTACCTACAGTCAAATAGGCGCGGTCGCGGTTGCAGCCGATTAATCCAAACCCAACGTGAGTGGCCAGATGCACGCGCTGTCACGTGGCATCTATTTCCGGTGCCTGCCCTAGGTACAGGTATCGGTTACCACGCTCAGCTCTCAAGCTGGCCCAAACTTGGCTGTTCATCATCCTTGTCTGAAACATGATCACCCGCTTATTATCCGTACAACCTCGAGGAAAGGGAGCGTCAATGCCGAGCGTATCCGTACAATGCCTGCTGTCAATCTACAGAATACAGCATCAGCGTCGCTCAGTTCAATGCTACAACACTTGTTTCTTCGTCCTCATCTCGATGTTGATCAATTATTCACCCGTGTCTTCACTCAAGATTGATCAACACAACTATTCCTCAAAGCTTCCATTCCACTTCGTATTACAGGGTCCTGTCTAGACCCCTGACCCCACCAGAGAAACCAACCTCTCTTCTCAGGACCCCCACACCCAAAAAAGAAAGCTTCCAGAAAATCTTGGTCTCAGGGCATCATAAGAAATGGCCACTTTTGACCAGATGACAGAAAACTTTAGGCAGCTTGATGGTAAAATTGGGTATTCTTTTACCTAAACTTTATTTGCCCCCTAGCCCAATGGCCAAGTCTTCTGGCACCCTGAGGTACGCAATCTGACACATCCAAAGACCACGCTGAAGGCGGCTCTCAACTCAATTGCCAACTTTAAGAATTGACTTTCTAGTGGATACCGTCATCGCCCTCCTTTTCGGGCGCGAGCTGAGTTGTTACTGTGCTACGCCACTCACTTACATGGAGCAGGGAGGTTATCTCGGGATACACGATGACGAATGCACAGCACCATTCTTCCGAATATGATCTTCGATTCCGTCACGTTAATACAATTCGGCAATCCATTGATCAATGGAAAAATACCTGCTTCCCCCGAAGGACGCACTGGCCATGCTTATACCCGTTCAACCTCCAGTCTTGTGTACTTGACACTGCAACAAGACACTCGGGATCTAAGGACGGATACGCCGAACAAGGCTTCGGCTCTCGCCATAGCAAATATAGCATGAGGCACGCAGGAAATCGTCTGGTTTTGCTTCTTAGCTCAGGATTAAACAGCATGAAACACCAGCTTGTGGTCTTTGCGTGTTGATGAATTTTACTCTTATGGTTGGCTAGTCATGTTCGTAACATGCACGGCCTACGTATCGATCTTTTGGCTTCAGTCGTGTGGGCCCTATCGCCAGCCTCATCTACAGCCATCATCCCGGCTCTGCGGTTACTATGCGCCTTGTCTCAGCCGGCTCATTGGCAACGATCCAGGCCTTTGACCCGAGTCACAGCCATCTCCAAGATCTTTGCCTATTCGCGAAACGTCATGACCGTTTTCACTTAACTAACGGCCTCCCCGCTCGCCACGTCGGCCCATTCATCTTCAGGGTCCCCCCATGAAGCTGGTCCTTCAATGTCCTTCACAAGATCCAAGCTTTGGGTTCTTTCTTTGCTTCTGTCCATCTAGGTTGACGCTTCCATACACTTCGTCTCAGCTTTCTCGTGTTCTATTCGCTATCAATGCATGCTGACGACTCAGCTTTCTCCAGTGCTCGATTTACATCCGCACCATCAAGACCAGTCCGAGCGATGTCATCAGCATGGATAGTCTCAGTGAAACAAGGCAACAGGGCACTTGGTGAGCTTTTGGTGAGCCCTGGTGATCCTCGGTGATCTCTAGGTTCAGCCTCACAGGCGAGTCTCCTCAGCATAAATATCTAGACATGTCGACCAGTTCAATCCATAATCAATCAGCAATCAATTTCAACTATTTTCAAACTACTTTTCATAGCAAAAGACGACACCTCACCCCGGGATTGCATCTGATTTTGCTTGATGTCTTCTGGCCCTTTGCCTACTATTGAAATTACTCTCACATCGTCTAGCACATCCGACATGTCATCGTCAATACTTAGCCGCTCGGCTCGCAGCACACCAGCCATGGCTGGATCAGCCTACAATCCTCCTGGTGAACTTGGTATCGCTAGCCCTTCAAGTCAAGACAAGAACTCGTCTATAAGGGAGAACTCTCCCGAAATCGATAATCTACCATCCAACTCATCTACCACCCCAGTCGTCACTCACGGTGACAATATTCCAAACCGGAACTCCGAGACTGACACTGTGGTACCTCTCCAGCCTGTCATCAGCCAAGATGCCACTTCGTTTCGCCCTGGCTCTCGCACCGGCAACTTTCCCACGCCTAGGGCAACCCGCTTCTCTCAAGACGGTGGGGAGCCCGTTCACTATTCAGGCTCTGTCAAGTCTAATCGAAGACGCCCTCGCGAGCGTGATGAGTACGACTTTGATCAGGCTGCCGACTACCCAACCCAGAGTGACTACGAGCGTTACTGGCGCACCGAGAGCCGCAACGATCGTGATCGCTATGCTGGCCGCAGGGGCCCTTACCCCCCTCCCACATTCATGAACCGTCGCCGAATTCCTCCTCACGATTCGGATGACGAGTTCTACAGCAGCGATGACCCTCGGATGCCTCCGAGCGGTGGACGCAGGATGATGGATGAAGAGATGGGCGCTTATGCTTACCCTTCTCGACCTTTCAATCCCCGACGCACTTCTACTCTCAATGGCTTCAATATCACTACTGGCAAACTCGAATGGAACAATTTGAGTAGCAAGGAGAAGTCGGAGATTATGCGTTTACCCTTGACCCAATGGATGAATTCGAACTTCAAGAATCATTTTGTTGCCAGTCTGGGAGAGCTTATCGGTACTACCATGTTCCTTTTCTTTGCTTTTGCTGGTACAGAAGTGGCCAACATCCAGGCCGAGACCAATAACAGAACCACTACTGGAGAGTCTACTGGTGGGCTCAATGTTTCAAAGCTCCTCTACATCTCTATCATTTTTGGCTTCTCTCTCATGGTCAACGTCTGGGTATTCTTCCGTATCAGCGGTGGCCTCTTCAACCCTGCTGTCACTATTGCCATGTTGATGGTCAAGGCCATCAGCATGACGAGAGCTATTTGTTTGTTTCTCGCTCAAATCCTTGGATCCATGCTTGCTTCTGTTGTCGTGCGCTACCTGTTTCCTGAGACATTCAATGTTCGAACCACTCTTGGAGGCGGCGCGTCTCTAGTCCAGGGAGTCTTTATCGAGGCTCTTCTCACGGCTGAACTGGTCTTCACCATTTTTATGCTTGCCAAGGAGAAACACAAGGCCACATTCATTGCGCCTGTTGGTATTGGTCTGGCTCTTTTCATTGCTGAGATGGTTGGTGTCCAATTCACTGGAGGTTCGCTCAACCCTGCTCGAAGCTTTGGTCCTTGTGTCATCACCGGTACTTTCGACTCAGAGCACTGGATATACTGGGTTGGACCCGGTATTGGTTCTTTGATCGCCGTGTGCTTTTATTGGTTCATCAAGACCCTGGAATACGAAATGGCCAACCCTGGTGCTGATGGCGATGACCTCAACGACCCTACAAAGAACCCCGAAAAGCGAGCTGAGGTCCAGGCTAGTAGCAAGGTCCCCACGGCTGCTTTTGGCGTCGGCAAGACTCCTTCCATTCTCAGCTGAGCATAGTTTGACAAAATACGATCGCTATGAGCAGAAACGATATGGGCACAAACCATCAACGATTACACGATGAAGGATGACAGATGCTGTGATTGGTTTGCATTTAAAACTGATTTTCATATTATGCAATTAGTTGGAGTTTGGGATTCTGGAGGTTATGGTGTTACCAGATTTACCCGGTGTGTTTGAAGATACGGGGTCTAATTTGCCTCAGATGAACAAATAGCTTTAAGTAAACAAGTATTGTAAAAGTAATCCGATCAAAGACTACTTCAAGATAACGTTTACCTTTTCCTCGTCCTTGCCCTTTGTCTTACGGATCAACTGCTTGCTTGTTCTGGGATTTGGGTACAAATAACTGCTACAGCTTTCATTACAAAGCTTTTCTGAATGGCCTTGGATATGTCAAAAACTTGTCCATCTGGCCCAAGGCAATGGGGTAGAGTATTACTGTCCTCATTTAAAGAGACCACAATATGGTACTTGTTGTGAGATAGAGTTCGCACAAGCAATGGGAAATAGTATTGATGCTCAGCGTGAGGAGGCGCTGAATTGGTAGAGGTAGAAACCTCGGGCTTGGGATTGCCCTTACCCTTGGCGTTGGACTTCTTCAGCCCCTGGCTGAGGTTGATATACAGGTTGGTGCATAGGTCCGGGTTGAGGCGGTCGAGGTCTTCGAGGATGTTCTGCTAGAGAGTGTTATCGTTATCGCCGCCGCCATCGTTCACGGATAGGTTACTCTTAACGTGCCAATGAACTCGATGGCAGTCTCATTAGCGGTAAGCGTACGCTTGACGTAGCACTTCTTATTGTTACTATTATTGTCCATATAAAGGTGATGGACGGTGACTAGAAGCTGGTACTTCTCAGCTTCGATATCAGCCAGAGTACTGTATACAGCGGTGATGACACAGCCATCAATCTCAGTGGCTCCATCAGCTTCTGTAGTGGCTTCGGTGCCAGCAGAAAATACACTGCTTCTTTGGCTTCGATTGAGACTACAAGTAAAAGGAAGATTGGTTGGCAGTGGCACATAGTATATGAAACACCATCCAGCTACTCACTTAGCGAAGTCTCCAAGGGGTAGCTCGTTGCCTTAGTTGAGAGCGCAGGCCTCAAAAGCCCAGAACTCGGTACGGAGAGGCGTGATCAGTTAAAGGGGGTCTAAATGGTCTTTCATCGAGTACTAGAATCTATAGTTAAGTGGTAGTCGGGTCAACGTCACTGTAGCTTGTAGATCAGCCTCCGTTTTCTACAGTTCCGAGACTATCACTCTGGTTATTCACAGTCAATGTGGCTGGCGTTCGCCCTCGGATATGCCATGTGGCCTCGTCTCCCACCACGATGTAGTAAAGTGTGATGGTAACAAATAGACAACCCCTTAGCGATGCTGTGATGGCTAGAATGTGTGGAAATGAAGACAAAAGGAGAAATCAATTTGAGTGGAATCCCTGGAGTCAGTTATGTGAGGAGTGTTTCTGTCAGTTGCTGCCAATGCTAGTAGTTTGTTATTTTAGGTCGTAACTACCGCAAGGTCCTAGTCTAAGTTTGTAATGAACTGTAGGTGGGAATCTTTGATAAGTTATGACAGGTTCATCTAAACTTATGGTTTGCTCCCTAGGTGGTTATCATGAACAAACGTCGCTCCATGTCTCACACCTGACAACATTTTTATTTGTGGTCTGCAAACTGAAATCTTCATTTCAGCTATATTATATCTCGCCCCATCTCTCCAGCCTTTAGGGACGTCTCCTTGAGTCACGCATACTCATATACATAATGCCACTCTTGACGGCTTTCCTACGAGGACACCACACTTGGCCATCAATCTTTCATGGCCCAGCTATCAATGCTCTTATGATCAAACTCGGGGCCCACGACTCTGGGCACCCGTATCACGCCAACTGAAGGACTATCGGCGCCGCGTTCGTCGAGTGGCCTTCCAGACCCTTTGAGACTGAGGTCCAGAACCAACATCGCCAGATGTCCACGGTGGACTACGGCCAGCGGGTGAAGACCCCTAATGAATCGAAGAACATGGAGCTGGTCATGGAGGGGGCTAAGGCCCAGCAGAAAAATATGGCTGACGACGCCCCGCCCTCTTCTGCGGAAGAAAGCCTGCTTGTTGACGACGAGAGTTAACAGATCAGCCATGGCCTCGACGAACGACTTTATAATGATATAGACGCTCAGCTCAGCACTCACGAGCTGATTGCGACCATCGAGACTGAACATGAGCGCGATGAAAGCTCCCTATGAAGTCGCATAAGACCTACATACAAGTGATCCTTGAGCAAACGTTGAGTGTGCACCTCGACGTCAAGGAAACCCCAACCCCTGTGTCAAGAAGATGACACTATCACATAAGAGTTGGAAGGTGAGCTTCTGTCACGTTGGCCCCCATCTGTATGTATACTCACAGTTTGTAGAACAAGGTCTGCGCCGCTCAAATCAAACTCAATAACCACATGAAGACCGCGCTCCATGTACCACACTCGAAGTGGATGCGACAGGCTCAAATCAATTTCGGTACACTAGTGATGACGATTTGATTCAGTGCCCCTACTGTCAGCGAGACAACGTCGCAAAGGCCTTCGCCGCAGTGAAGAGTATGCTGAGCCATATCGAAAATGTCTCTGATGCGGCTCACCAGCGGTGCAAGGATAAGGATGGTTGATCTACTCCAAATTGGGCTGCTCACGCAAGAGGCCAGACAGCACGCATTCATGGACACTTGGTGCGACAAGAGTATCAGGAAGTTGCCTAAGGCGATCCCTCACGAGACCGAGCCATACGTGGTTCGAGGACCTTACAATGTACCCACGTCTTGAAGATCGTCACTCTGCTACGAGGAAGCCTCGACTCTGTGATGAGTAGGCATAGAGGAGATAGCGAGGCCTATGCAAATTATATGAATCGTTTGTGAATTAGTAGCGCCAAAGAGGGGTAGGGACGAACAGCAATATGTAGAAAAAAGGGTTTCAACTACATGAGCTTTTCTATCGCAGACAGTGTCGTCCAAAGTAGTGTCTAGTCTCATACTATAGAGCTTCCTCAATGAGACCCAACTCCAAACAACAAAGACACGTCAATAACATCTTGCTCTCCATTTGTGTCAACAGGTTTTCCCTTGTCGCAAATGTGATTAAAGCGTTGTTTATTGGTCTCGGAGGCGCTGTCGCCTTGCTCGAGCAGTGCTCAGGATGAAGCACACCAGAAGATACGACATTGCGAAGGCGATGATACCGCCCAAACCACCGAGGACGAAGCCAGCACCTGCATCACGGGAGAAGCCTTGAGGGAGGCCTCTGACTGGCTTGGGGGTTTCGATGTTCTCAAGAGAAGGCATAGTTGATGTGATCGTAGGATGGTCTCAGAATGTGATCTTATGAACCACTTTCTGGAGGCTGTATGAAAGATGCAGGATGAGATCCCTATGATCTTCTCCATCATTTATGGTTAGATTATATAGTCCGTCGTTTGAGTGGTCTGGATTGACTTACTGACAAGGTTTTATAGTGGCTTGGGACTTGACAGAGTATTTAGTCGGTCACTATCATGGTTTTGTTCCAAGAATGCAAGGATACTTATAGGATTGTAGTTGAAGGTTTATTTTGTGATGGACTGCAAGGAAGTGAGGATCACTTATGTGATATTTGTACTCAAGGAGCTGACAGTCACTGCCAGTTGGCAGTTCCAGATGAGTGAATATTCAACTGTAACGGACGTGAATAAAGTAACAATGACGCCAAGAGTAAGTTGTTCGTCTTAAACTCACCTGTTCATTCATATTTATGACAATTGACCATGAAAAGGCCTCCTCTCTGGTCATTGAATGCGATTTGGCGGCTGACACACCCAACACTGTTGCCATTTCCACCGCTGTTCACCGCACGCTCCCATAAGTGGATTTGCTCACTCTATAGAATGACTAGGAATTAAGTCTTTGGTGTTAATGGTGAAGCTAGTGGTAAATGCTTAGGGAGGAGGTATATGATCTATCTCATAGAGATGCCGAACAAGGTTATCTCATCAATCGATCAAGTCCATGTGTATGCATTTTGATCGTAGATGTATATGTTATCGGATTTTGGGGCCATCTTCATGTCATGCACGTCATACATCTCTCAAGCTTGATGCCACTCACTCTGCTTGTGATTATGCCCATAGCCTTCACCACCAAGGGGTCGGGTTGCCAAGTATGTGAGGCAGTGTGCTACTTACCGATATCAAGTCATGTTTGTACGGACTATATACTTAAAACGATGCACCACATTCAACAAGATCACAAGATATGCCCCGTTGGCTAAGTGGTATAGCGCATCACTAGTAATGATGAGATCACTGGTTCGATTCCAGTACGGGGCACGTGGTTTGTTTTTTGCCGACTTTTATCTCTGATGGTTCTTTCTCATCGAAGCTCATGGTGATCTCCTTGGGTGGTGGTGAGATATTCAGTCGCGGTGTTGAGCAACGTTGTGCGGCCACATTTTGTGGTGGGTCCCCACGTGGTGATAAACAACGATCTGAGGATATTGGAAGGAACGATATATTACCTCTTTCTGTTTTTCCATAAGGTAAGGTAAGTATGTACTATACCTCGGTATCTAAATGGCATTGGCCCCTGGCTTACTCGTGAACATGACTGACTTGGGATAAGTAACACTCTTTCCTTTTTATGTCGGGACGACCGAGGCATGACTGGAGTCTTATGGCGGGGTGCGAGTGAATAGCTGTGACGGCTCTGGTCACTATCGCGCTCATCTTACCCTAGATCAAGCTCTTGATTTCGTGTCTCGTCCGAGTTTTGAGGTTTTGAACCATATGAACATTGCTCAGTCACGTACATTCCATCATTCCCGCGCATAAGCTAAGATATAATCCCCGCGTGACATGTCTTAGTACCCTGTCTCCGTCCGAGGCTCGATGTGACCGTGATGCCTCTACGAGAACCACTCTAGCTGCTATGTGACGCTCATCCCAGTCAGAAAGCGGAGAATCTGGTCAGTGCAATCACAAAGATCGAGCGTGGGAAAAGTAAGGAGCAGAAGACGATGGAAACCAGCATTAAACTCCATTAATACTTGATAAACTCACATATGGGGATGGTGCATGCTTCTGTTACCTTTGATAATTCAACAGGTGTTTTGCAACCCTGTATGACGAGCTATTTGTGGTAACCAACATGCGACACAGACGCTTATGCAGCATCAAAGTCAAAAAGGGTCATGCAAGAAAGAAAAAGATAGATGGTCCAATGCATGACATGAACATCTACGGGCAGATTGGGGCTGAAGATTTCCATCAAGATACTGTAGACAATGATTTACAGTAAATTAAGATTGATGTCATTCGCCCACTTGTTGGCCCCCTTTTTGCTTGGGCATGTCCGTTGATAAGGATGAGCGCTGCCGAGCCAAGCCAAGCCAAGCCAATGTTGGAGTAAATGAGTGGAAATTTGGCGAAATAGACGATATCTACAGAGTACTACCTACGTAGAGAGTGAGTGTCATAATTGAATGAGCCTCTTGTCATTGCAGCGTAAAATACGGGGTCTAGCTTGAAGTTAATTAAAGGTCCAAGTAGATTTTATGCAAAGCTCTATTCAGTCAGTCTGATGTTGATAGACTACCGTACAGCGTATGTACCTAGGTAACTATAGTAATTACAGTAATGATCATGATTCGAACGGGGGTACTGCTTCATCATCTTTTATGCCATCTCGGCTGCTGATTAGCTCGCAACTTAAGACGGAGAACGGCAGTCCCATTAAACAAATGGAAACCTTTAATTATTTTTCTATCCCAAGGCAGGGGGCTAGTATCACCGCCCAGCCATTGTGGGGGCGTAAGGACTATTCAAGGTTGTTGATCAATGCACGGATGAGGGCGAGCGTTGCATTTGATTCTGACAGTTCAGCCTGGAAACCTTCCTTCAATTCTAGTACATGATAGTGATGATGTTTGCAATGTCCGCTATGCCTACTCCATAGTATCAGGTCAAGACATCATGTCTTAGACGTTCCCGCGTGACGTTTCCGTCCACGTTGCCGCATCTTCAGACCAAATGATAGTCACTCTCCTTTGATCTAGTTCACTCTTGACCTTTTCCAGATGCGTATGTCTCTTTGTTTCCACACAACACTCCAGTATATACATCCGTGATAAAAAGGTTCATTTAACTCAAAGACCTTATGCACACCCTCCTTCACCTCACACGCCCCTCCCCTCTATTCTTCCCCCACTTTGGCCTGCACCAAAATGCCGCTAATTCCAGGGGACCTGCTGCCCTGGAGCAAGCTGGAGTGGACTCTCAAGTGACCCCCCCCCCAGCGCTATTTTCCCCTAACAGATGCTCAGTGCTGCGCTGTCTGGCTGCGCTGTGCGCGTGGGCCGGCTTCGCGCGTGGGGCAAAAGGGAGAGGATGGATGCCACTAGCTTCAATGGTAGTACCCGTCCCTTGGAAACTTCCACTTCCATTAATTACAGTACAAGTGCACTTCCGGCCCTTGCCTTTAGAGCTGAGCTCTTCCATTTCTCTTCTCCTTCCAACAGTCTCAACCTCAACCTCGACCCTTCATCATCTTACGCCTCTCGCTGTGATACCCAAGACTCTCACCGTCTTACTTGGTCTCTTACCAAGTCTCTTAATCAACTCAATATGACCTTCACCGACGAGGAGCTCGATCGCGACTGGCAGCCCAGTGGCCGTCGCCCCCAATCGTCCGTATCCCCTATACCTACTCACTCACCTCTCCGTTGAAGACGCCCACCATGTCGTCTACAGATTCCGTGGTGTTGAGGATCAATATCTAACACCAATCTCTCGTACAGAACCATTGCTCGCTCTTTTAGTGCTGAGCTGATGGATATCTTCCGCATCGAAAACTCCCTTACCGACCTGGATCAGCAAGTCCATGCTAAGTTGGTCCACCGCTTGCTCAAAGTTTCATAACGTCGAATCATGTATCTAACCGCTTTTTTACCCGTTCAAACAGGAAGCAAACCGTCGATAAGAACGCCGAAGAACTCGCATCTCTCGAGGCCCGCCTTCGGGAAATGGAAGATCGCCTTCGTCGCTCTGGAGTCGGTCCCCAGACTCAGACAACCCCCAACCAGGCTCAGCAGCAGCAGCAGCAGCAGCCCGGTTCTCTTGACGCCCCCAAGGACGACTCCAAGGTTCGGTCACGACCAGGGACCGCTCGCGCTTCCCAACAAGCTCCCTCCTCGGCCAACATGCCCCCGACCCCGGGTGCTAGTGAAGGTGAATACTACGTCGTCACCCGCGATGACTTACAAGACGGCCCGCGCTGACGAATTTTTTTGACTTTTAAAAAGACGGAGATCATGAATAAAGCAATCTCACATTTTTAAACTTGCTTCTCTTCTGAATGAATTATTCAATTCTTTTGAAGGGATTCATTACTCTGCTTGTCGGCTTCTTACAAGAGAGCAAGCAACCACGAGCTAGCGTACGTTTGTGTTCGCCGAGAACCAACGGTGGGCCCTAGCCTTGCCAGACCGCAACTCGCACTGCATTCGTCCAACCCTTTAGGGGACCCTGTTTCACGACTGACTCGGTTGGGGTACCCTTCGACAACAGGCCAATTCATTGTATCCAAGAAAGCCACGACCTACAGCAGAGGCGCATTACCAAGGTCAAACGCCCTCGGCTTTTTGCCATGTATATTGATTGCTGGTGGAGTTTATTTCAACGTTTGGGGAACTACCAAGGCATTACCCCTGCCTGTGCCCCCTTTTTCGTCGTTCGTTACCAAGATTCCCGGCGTTCATAGAGGCAGCATTTTGCAACATCTTTTTATTCTTATATTCATCCTCATGCACCTACAGTCATGTAGGCTGCTGCGCATTGTTTTTATTGGGTTGAAGTTCACGTCTTTCCAGGACACTGTTATTGCATGTCGGAAAGTACGAATGAGTGGGATGGATGGGATGGGATGGATGATATGACAATTGGTCGCAAGTGTATGGGTATAGTGCCTCACTTGACTTTATTCACGGCCGAAATAACGAGCTTTACCTATCCTTTCCGACTAGGTCGAAATAGACAGGCATTCAACCCTGCTACTTGTAAAGCCTTACTACCAAGCTTTGGTTTTGTTACGCATTCATTATACATGAATAACTCTTTAGCTCCTTGATCTCACAATGTGCCACCATCGTTGGCCTACGCCAATTGCTTCAGAATTAAATCCCAACATGGCCCAGCCTCCCAGAGGTAAAATCCGTATTACTCATCCATCAATATCGTCAAGCTCCTTATTGGCAAATCCAACTTTCTTGTTTTCAAGATCGAATGCGACGTAGAGCGCCTTGAGCGCTACATCGCCGAGGATGGTGACGCCCAAACTTTCTGCACTTTGCAAACCGCCCCAGCAGTAATCCGGATCGTTGTCGGTAGGACTATAGCTGAGGTATGGCCCAGGAATAGTTAGAACGTGCTCTGTTCCTGGCACTTTGAGCATCAAGTCTGGTAGTTGGTCGGCGAACTTGCAAGGGAATGTGAACGCATCGCCAAGACGGGGGTCGATCTTCATCTCTGGCACATCATACCAGTACATGCCAGCAAGAGCTCCAGGTAAGTACAACAGTGTGGTGCCTGTGTCGACAGTAGCCTCGAAAGTATGAACCATCCAAACTTGACGTTGGCCGGTCCAGGCTGTCATATCGAAGGTGACATCCCAATGTGGGCTGTCCTCTCGTGTTGCCATCCAAGATATATTATCCTTGGCTCGGGTCTCATCTATCTGACCGAAATCAAAGCGACCCGTTGTGTTTCGGTGCAGATCAACGGTAAAAACGGGCTTATCTAGCAGTGGGCGAAGTTTGTCAAGCAGAGATGGTGTGGGTGGTTCAATATTGCTAGGGAGAGACTTGGCAAGGCCCATAATGCCAGTAAGCTCAGTCTCACGCTCAAAGCGTGGAGCGACAATTTGGGCGGATTGGATGGCTGTGTTCTTGAGTTCCAGGTCGCCGAGACGAAGTGTATCCAGATAGACGACACCATTAGCATGAGTGCCGTCGACTAACATGTACAGGTCAGTATGTTATCCCGTAAGGGTATATATGGTAGACTGTCGCTCACCGTATTCAACACTCCATTCTGCATCGTGGAGGTGGCGAGACGTTTTGGAGGAATTGGGCTTGTATCGAGGAGCCCAAGGGCCTTCAGGGTTGGCTCGGTAGACTGTATCAGTAGATTGCACCCACCTAGCTGGTCAATTTGAATGATGCGCTTTGTAGCATGTTACTTACAAGTCTGCAGATCCAGTATCCATCGCGATCTTGAGAATTTGGGGTGGAGTACCGACTTGAATATCAGCAATATAGATTGAATCATTTCCAAGAGGATGCACATTCACGCCGCCCTCTGTTGTGGAGAACATCAGTACGCATCGAATCCAGTGCATTATAAAATCATACCATCATCTAGCAGTGAGAAAGCGGACAGAGTCTCTTCAGAAACAGGTGCCCCCCACTTCAGCCGGGCAGCGACCCATTCTCGAACGAAGTCGGGCTTGGAGTTGGTGTTCTTGGATGCCTCGAGGGTAAACACCTTCTTGATATTAGGTTGAGGCGTCGCGATAGCAGTAGCAAGGCATACTATGACAAGCATAGCAAGAAGAAGGAAGCTCTTCATTATGTAGTCCCGAGTGTAGTGGTTCAAGGTTTGGAAAATAGAGAGAAAGGGAGTGTCGAAAGAGTGATCGAGACGAAGAATAGACTAATGTTGGCGCGTAGTGACAGAAATGAGTTACATATAAAAGAAAAAGGAAAAGGAAAAAGAATAAGAAAAAGAAGAAAAAGAAGAAGAAAAGGGGCAGAATCTGAACTGGCAAACACTGCCAGTGAATCATCTGAATATCAGATCCCGAGGCAGGTGTGAGGGTGGCATTTACCAGCACCTGCCGGGCAGTTTCTCGGCCAAGTCAGTGCAAACATGAAACCTGCTTACGCAGAACGTTGCTTCTCCAAGTATCTGGTGTCACACCTTATCTGAACATTCATGTATAGGTAGGTGTGACGCATACAAACGCTTCCCATGGACGAGCCCTTCAACTCGCGCCGACCATTACACAACCTCTTGTGATGGGATCCTTTCTCGCCTATGGAGGCAAGCACGAGAACCTGCAACTACGACGTAACATGACATGTCATCCATCTTTCTGGTAGCAACGAGGCGACGCGAGGTAACACAAACAAGCACATGTTTGTTTTCTGAGATATAGAGATCTGCTATTGTGTGGGAAGTGTACTCGAGAACATATTCACGGGGTAGACGAGTGAAGCCGTGTGGGGAGCAACGACACCAAGCACGAACGAGACATCATGGAGTGGTAGAATATAATGCTTCGTTGCGCGCGGGCTGTTGGCGAAGAAGGTTTCTAAACGGCATGACTCGTGGAACAAGCCTAGCCGGCATATTTCTTTAAGGAACTCTACTCTACACCTCACACTAGGTACTATCTGTGAATCCTTGGGGATGAATTCATATGTCCTTATTTGTAATATTGTACTCTCACATAGCGCAGTCAGATGCTCTATCATCCATCATCCGGACTGGTATCAAACCTATCAAATACTATCAACGAACTGGTCTACCTTTATTGTTGTCGTTGTAAGAAAGTCGGGATCAAAAGTCAATACTACGCCATCTATAGTTCGTCATGAGTCTCCTTCTTCTCCCCTTCAGCCTTCTTCTCATTCTCGGCCCTCATTTGGTCAATCAGCTTCTCGAGCTGCTCCTGGTCGATCTCGCCATCCTTCATGAAATCATTGGCGTTGAGCTGCACAGTTTCTTGTGATGGCTCTCCGCTTACTGTCTTGCTCTTCTTAGCCTTGCTCTTCTTAGCCTCCTTGGCGGCCTCCTTAGCAGCCTTCTTAGCTTGTCGGGTCTTTTCCTCAACCTTTCTGGCACCCTTGAGGGCTACCTCAATGCCGATCTTCTCGAGCTTGTCACGCTTGGCTTTGAGATCCTTAATAAG
This sequence comes from Fusarium graminum, assembly GCA_013266165.1. NCBI lineage: Eukaryota > Fungi > Ascomycota > Sordariomycetes > Hypocreales > Nectriaceae > Fusarium > Fusarium graminum. The sequence goes on from JAAGWP010000620.1 coordinate 49,231, forward strand.
GAGTACGGGGTTTGCAGTGGCAGTCAGCTTGGACTGCTTAGGCTCGAGGTCGTTCAACCAGTCTTGGGTTGACTTGTGAAGGTCGATAACCTCCTTGAGGTCCTCCATTGTGTACAGGGGAGGAATAGGCCCCTTCTCCATGATGACATCCTCCATCTTTCGAGCTGTGGCGGCCGCCGAGTCCTCGTCTTCAAGTCCGTCAAAGTCGCCAGTGGCCTTCTCTCCTGCAGCGTCGGTGCTGGAAGACTCAATCGACGAAGAAGCAGATGCGGACTCGGAGGCGGACTTGTGCCAGCTCTCGTGCTCTGCGATCTGTTCCTTGATCTTGTTAACAAACTCGGAAGTCTTTTCCAAAGTTTCCTTCAATGAGGCAGTGAGTTCAGGGCGCTGCTCAGTCTCTTCCACCCTCTTTTGAATAGGGGCGACGAGGTCCTTGAGAACCTTGAGCTTGGACTTGAGAACATCCTTCGTAGCCTCCGCACCATCGGCGTAAAGCCAGTCACTGGTCTTGCTGGAAAGATCGACCAACTTGGTCCTCTCCTTCTCACTAGAAGCGGCAATGAAGGCATCACCCTCAAGGAGATCCCTAACCCTGTACGTGAATGCCTCAAGCTGGTTGAGAGCCTCCTCCCGCTGCATTCGTGCCTTGTCAGAAGTAGCAAAAGCCTTGAGGCGATCTTTAGACTTGGAAATCTCCGCCTTAGTGAGACTGGGGACACCAAGGTTCTGTACGGTAACCTCGACAGGAATACCCACTGTCACTCGCTTCTTAATATCGGGCTTGATCTCTTCAGTGCTTCCGGAAGCAGCAGAATCAGCCTCGGAAGTAGCAGATGATTCAGAGGTAGATGGGGATGCCTTGTCATCCTTGAGCTCTTCCTCAGAACCCTCAGACCCCTCCTTCAAGGGCTTTTGATCCTTCTTTCCAAAGCCGAATAGGTTCTTCACTCCATCCACGAGACCCTCCTTGACTTCGGCCTCGCACTCAATGGCAGCCTTAGCGATCTCGACCTCACCGTTCTCGCCGCTGAGCTTTACACCGAGCTTGAAATGAATTTCAGACTCGACACAAGACGGGTATTTCTGCTTGATCGCTGAAATCGTGGCGGTCAAGTTCTTGGTAGTGATTGCCTTGACATCCTTCTCATCAGAACCAACCTGCTGGTAAAAAGTAGCAGTGAAATCCTCGCCACCAGTGAATGTGAGTTCCTTAGGGGTGGCTCCTTGGGGAGAGACGGCAGACCAAAGACGCTGATGATGAGCCTTGCCTTCCTTGGACTCCCACTTCACGCCAGATGAGTAAAAGCCACCCTCGGAGATTCGAATCTCCTTGACACGGAAGCTGGGGCTGAGCTCTGCAGCGCGGAAGCCGGCACCGAAGACGGCGGCCTCGTCAGAGTTGACGTTGGATCTGATCTTCTCAGGGGAACCAGACAGCTTTTCCAAAACCTTCTGAACGAAAGGAGTGCGGGAAACACCTCCATGAAGAATAATCGAGTCGATGTCCACGATATCGAGGTTAGCGGCCTTCAGGGCATCGCTGACCACAACAGTGATTCTCTCGGCATGCTCAGCGGCCATCTCCTCAAATTCAGCGCGAGTGATCTTATATCTGAAGTCGATGTCCTCATACAAGCCCTCAAAGCTAGACCCAGTATTCTGGTTGGCACTCAAGACATGGCGAATCTTTGAAACTTGGTTGGTAAGCTTTGCAATGGCGCGGCCGTGGGCTTTGACGCTCTCGGCGGCGACGGAAGCCCTTTGAGCAGCCTTGGACTCGACGAATTGCTTCACCATATCATCCAGGATGAGGTTGTTCAATGAATCGCCACCGAGAGTGCGGTCCCAACCAGCGCCAAGAACTTGAACTTCTTGCACAGTCTTGTTGAACTTGCCAATATCCTTGATTGTTCGGCCCTGGAACTTCATGACGGTAGCCTTGGTGGAGCCAGCACCCATATCGAAAATGATGTTGTGCTCAGGCTTAGATCCGTTACTGACATTGGGGAACTCTCGAGTAGTAGCATAGTTCAGACCGACAGCAAGACCGTCGCTAAGAAGACCCAAAACCTTAAGGCCGGCAAGTTCGGCAGCGGTCTGAACAGCGCGCTTCTCATCAATAGTGTAGAAAGGAGGAATGGTCATGACAATGGATCGAACAATTGTTCCATCGCCAGCAGTCACCTCAGCATTTTTCTGGACGCTCTGTAGTTGCATAGCGAGTAACTCCTCCACCATCCAAGCCTCTTCTTCGTCCGTAAAAGATTTGCTCTTGAGAGCGACCGAGCCTCGAGAGGGATGGGGCTGCAGTTGAAGCGCGGGGTGCCGGGCAGCGTACTCCTGTACCACGGAATCCTTAGTGGACAGGCCAAGGATGGTCTTGAGATTCGGGTAGACATCGCTGGGAAATCGAGAGGCGAGGGCCATGGCGTCGGCGCCGTAGGCTCTCTCGGGGTATTCGCCTTTCTGAGGTCCATTCGTGGAAGGCTTAAAAACAACGGCCGAGGTCTCTTTTCGTCGTGAGTCCTTTGTCAGGACAATCTCGAGAGGAATGCCGGGCTTGACGAGAGTAGCCTTGATATATTCGGTACCAAGATCGACACCCAATACAGCGGAGACTGCGAAGACATTTGTGGCGAAGAGCAGGATAGTCGTCAAAAGCGTCATGAGCGGCGAGACTCGAGATGCCATGATAGCGGTGTTGGTGGGGGTGCGCTCAGTTGCGCACACCGATTCAAACAAAGGCGTTTTAATCGAGCGCTGCCTCTTGGGAAAGAGAGCAAAAAAGACGATACCGTCTATGGGCAGAGAAACAAAAGCCCAGAGTCGAATTTTTGCGTATATAAGTAGAGGAAGAGAAAGGTTGAAGTGTTCAGATTGTGGATCTCTCCAATGGACCCAAGAAGCCACGATGGCTGTTAAAAAGTAGTGCGAGGTTCCAGCCACTCTAGGGAAGAGGACAGCTAACAATAGGTGTGATAGCGGCAGTGACGTGCGTTTTCATGCAAGGCTGAGAGAAAGATAAGGGATATGATAAAAATGATTGGCGCGATAACCCTCCGCAACGTCGCCTGAACATCGGAGAGCTAGCCTTCGCTTGACACATCGGAGCCCAAGGATTCCATAAATACCGATTCAAGATTGACAAGTGGCCTGTTTGGTTTCAAAAGTTCATGATGTGTGGCCTAAGCAGCTGCATGACTCTCCAAATTTGGACGTGTACTCTGGTGAACTTCATGATTATTTACTGACTCGATCTAATATGTCTTGGTACAGGTCAATGTCTTGGACATTCTGGGCTAAGCTCGTTTTTATCGTTAGAGGCCGACAACAAAAGTATTACATTGTTTCAGTGCCCGACGTTCATCTTGGTGATCTTCAGAACTTAAATATTGAATTCCTGTCTATCGTAGAGAGATTGATTGAACACTGTTTGATTCATCAATGATAGATGCACGTGGCCTTTGCCTCCGGCAGTCCTTCGATTACTTGGTACGCATTAGACTAGATAGCATAAACGCTCTACCAACCAAAATACACTTCGAGCTCCCCACATTCTCTACGACCCCTGTCAACTCTATGACAGCACTCTTCGAAGCTCTAGAGTTCATGCTCAGCCTTACGGAAATGTGACTTCACATGGCAAGGCATAAATCAAGATAGAAAAAGTGTTACATCTTGGTGTTTAATGCTGCTATGGTATAAATACAAAGTTCGAGGCCATATGCACTACTCAATGGCACACGGTCATCTTCCTCCTAGTCTTATGACGTGTGATTGGCACATATCATCAGCAGACGGGAACTCACTGGCGGGTATTTATTCACATTGTCTACCTACTACCCCAGGTATCATTCCCGAAAGGCCTACATTGTTACAAAGGTATTAAGAACTCCAATCGACACCGTGGCCAGATGTACATCCGAGTCCCAAAATCATCAAAACCCCAAAATGCAAAGTCCTTAAGTCCACTGTCCCCTGGCTATTTGCCATAGAAATCTTGACTTGTAAACGCCGTCATCTCATGGTGTACATTTGCCCCCTGGGAGATTCAAAGAGATTTGTAGGTTGTGTCAACCCCATGCCATGTTGCGAAGTGCTCAAGACTCCTCGTTGCGTCGTCCGCCTCGAGGGGCACCACCGCCACCTCGGTGGCCACGGCCTCGTCCACGACCATCACCACGGAATCCACCACGACCGCGGTGCTCGCCTCGTCCACGACCTCGGTGGTTACCACTCTCGTTGCGGGGTCGGTTGCGCTGGACGGACTGGAATCCATCGTTTGGGTCGGCAGATGCAGTGGCCTCATTCTATCAGTTAGCACATCGAACAACTAAAGCAGAGGACACAATCAGCTTACCTCTGGGTGATCATCAGCCCAAGAATGGGTGTTTGCAACGCGAGTAGGGGCGGGAGCGGCAGCGTCAGTCTCAACAGCCTCAGCGGGCTTCACATCAACCCACTCCTGAGAGGTGGACATTTCATTGTTGGTGGTATCCCAGTGGCTTTCAGCGACGGCATTAGCGGCATCATCGGCCACGCTTGCATTGGCCAGACCGTTGGAAGAGGGCTCGGGGGCTGTAGGAATGGCTGTATCACCAGCCTCAATTTCAGTAGCAGCAGCATGCGCAATGGTAGGGTCGGTAACAACATTCTGGCTGTGCTCGGTCTCAACCTCGGTGGGTTGAGCATCATCGTAGGGGGTCTTATAATCTTGAGCGAGGGACCTAACCTTGGCGACTGTAGGGTGTTAGAATAGGCCATTGAGTAAATGCCAGGCTACTTACAGGAGGTTTGCAGCTGCTCGCCAGGCACACTGAAGATTTGGTCCTCGGAGCCGTTGACAAGCTTCAACATAGACTGAACAGCACTCTCATCACCAGAGTAGATGGCAAGAAGCACACCTTCAATAGCCTGGCTTTCGTCGGACTCGGGGTCCTGAGCTTCCTCACGGCGGTAGGCAGCGAGTCGCAAGAACTGGGACAGGACTAGCAGGTTGTCGTGGAGGGCCTGGGTGGACTCGGCCTTGGACTCAGCAAAACCGTCGGCCTTGGCCTTCTCGAGCTTCTTCTCCCAGTCTGCCTTGTCGCTGGCAGCACGTGCTCGGTACTGCTCGTCGACCTTTTGGTACTGAGCAAGCTGCTCCTCGTATTGCGCTAGCTGCGCTTGCAGAGCGGGCTTCTTGAGGATCTGAGCCTTCTGATCGGCGTTGATGATCTTAGCTTCGATGAGTTCATCTAGGGACTTGCCAGGGTTTTGGCTCAGCAGTGAGTCGGTCTTGGAAGCGTTGGTCTGGGG
>JAAGWP010000621.1:0-24559 GCA_013266165.1 Fusarium graminum
GTAATTTATATAAGGATTTTAATAAATTTGGTAGTGTTTTTTAAAGTAATTATATAAAAGGGAACTCTTTATACCCCGCATATAGAACCTAAATTAGTCAGAAAAGCGGGGCCCGAGATATTATAGACGGCTTGTGACCGCGAAAGAGATAGCGCCTAAGGTTCGATAGTTCGTAAACTGCGGACGCTATTGATCGGGCCTGCTCTAGAACATTGGCAGTTCTAGATCTCGAGCCTTTTTCAGCTGTGTCTTGACGCATTGACAGAAAGTGTCTGTGATTCATATAATATGGGCTGCAGCGCTTTTGACTTCACACCGTCAGGTTTCTGACTTCCACCATCCCTCGGATTCATCCTATTCCGATCACAATAATTTCGTCCACCATCCTGCTTTGCAGCCTGTCCACAGTGACCATCACATCCTTTCATAATGGCTGTCTCGGACAAGGGCGATATTCTTTCAATTCCGGTCTACAGCGAAGAATCCGAGAAAAACAAGATAGAGCTCACGTGGCAACAGCAACTCCGTGTTCGCACTGCCCATTACTATGTCGTCAAAGCTCAGAACCAATCCAAAGGCAACGCCGATGTCTTGATGTATATTTCAGACCGCTTTTACACTGATATTGGAAGGTTCTCTGACGCGAGACAGGAGGGTAGTAAGTTGACAGATTCCTTTCACTCGGTGTTTACTGATACTTGAGCTAGACGCGTGGATAGTTACCGTCAATAACGATTTCCAATATGGCGAGAAAAACAAGAGTGGAGAATGCCGATGGATCGTCCTCCACGATAAAAGTAACAATATATACCAGGTAGGATACCATGTCGGATCTTCACAACGCGCATACTAATTTCCACAGCACCGCTTCATGCTTACCGCCATGCAAAGCAAGCTTGATGAGGCCACCAGAAAACTGACCATGTCTTTTGGTGCGGGCGATATTACCGACCAGTTCATGAGATCTGGTAATAGGTCACTTGGTGAATACCTTCGTACTTTCTAGGCTTGGATTAGCAGTTTATAGTGTGTCACTGTTGTTACTATCATGGCCATTAGACTAGATACATGAAGCAATTTCATCAGTTTATGATAGCAAGATTTCTTCATGCTTGTAACCACGATTCGTCTCACATTCCATCATTTCAAGTGCCCAACTAGGCTTCAGAAGCAATAGCTTGGACTTGATGCCAAACACAGACCAATATGTTAAGCCTCGAATCTCCTAAACCCGCCTACCATCCGCTCGCACGCACCCAAACATCAACAATCTGTGTCGCATCTCCCTCGGCAGAGTCAACCACAAGGTACCATCCATACATAGCCCCAGTAACACATGCGTGATTCGGGAAAATGACGACGTTCTGTCCCACCTCCAATGGAATAGGCGGCAAATCACCAGTATCCTCATCCTCGCCATGTTCCCAGGCTGCTATCGAATGCTCCTGACTGATTCTATCAATGATCAATCGTCTTCCCTGATCTTGGGGTTTGTATGAGGATCGACTGATGACGCCCCAGCCAGGGTAAGCAGCACAAGGCTCGCGCCCAAGTCCCAGTGTGCCCACAGCGACAAGAGCTTCAGGTTGGGACCTTTCCTTGTCGTTGTAAACGCTACACACCTCCGCGACAACCGAGATAGCGATCTCTTCTTCGTACGAGCCTAGATGTTTTCGTGAATTGGTAGAGACCTGTTGCATGTCCAAGATAGAGTATACACCAGCATGAAGCTCAAGCTGAGTTTGCAACCCTCCGGCTTTGCCCTTTGAGACCGCTTGGATAGTACTGCGTAAGGATATAGCAGCAGGTGTCTGATCTTTCTGTGGAGTAGTCAGATTTTCGGCAGCAGTGACTTGAGGAGAAGCTCCAACACTGATGACGACTTTTTTGTTCTTGGCAAACAGATGAGAATGTGCGTTCAACGCTTCAATACAGCCCTGGATTTCACCCTCGAGATTCCCCATGGCTTGTTCGGCCGTGTTATCCTTGTAGCTGAGACTGCTATGCGAGTACAAGCCAAGAAGTATAGCGTCTCCCTGCGCCTCAAGCTGGGCAAGAGCTTCAATCAAGCCATTCTTGTTCAGAGCGGATGGAGGTAAACCCGCGCGATGATACCCAGTGTCAACTTTCAAGAAGACTCTTGCAGGAAATTTGGCGTGTTGAGAAAAGGCTTTGACTGAGTCGAGTTGCGATGGATGGTCGATGAGAACGGAAATGCTACCTTGGCCGAGTTCAGACCCGAGAGCAGCTAGTCGCGGAATTTGGGAGCGAGGCAGAGGAAGACCGTAAAGAATATCAAGGCATCGACCACTCTTTTGAAGATCCTTAAAAAGAGGAAGAACATGCTCGATTTCAGCGAGAGTAGAGACAATGAGTTTGACGTCACCGGCGTTGCCGACTTGGAGACGAGTAGCTTCAATGGTCTCAGCAGAGTTAGCATAATCTGCGATGATACGGGAGATACGCTAACCTTATGAGTCTTGACATGCGCCCGGAATCCAAGACCAAGTTCATCGACGGCTGTACGCATAGATTGGCAATGACGCTCTATCCTAGCTCTGTCCAGAATAACAGCTGGTTTGGGAACATCGTGAATACTCTTGCCAACGTAAAACTCACGCAGCTCTTGAATTGGCGGGGTCTGTCTTTGAGGAATAGACATCTCGGTAGAATAGAACGAGGTTGTTGTTGACTTCAAGTGTTCGGACGTCGTGAGACCTCTTTATTCGTTCTGGAGCGGGCTTTTGCATGCGCTTGGAGGGCGTGGCGGACTTGGAATTGTCCGCTGTGGAGACGATGCTATTCGGGTAAAGTGCGTAAGATGACCCGGTTGAGAATTACAGGGTAAGCTGATGTGGACAGCCGTATGCTTCCTATCATATATTTGTGCTCCTTTTAGTCTAGATTAGGTGACGGTTGATGTGCGCCAGATGATTTCCTCAGCCTCTGCAAGGAATTATCGACTTCGTGGTTCGACCATTCATTTTACATTGCAGTCGCTTACGTTTGAGACAGCGCAAAACTGGCTTGGCGAAAACGGACTATTTTCATCAACATGTTGTTTTCTCTTCAGGACCGAAACACGAGCATTTACATGTTGCGGGAAATCCACAACTTCAGGCAACGCTACACTCAAGTACCTTAGGACGTGAGAATAAAAATCTACTCATGAACATTAATTGGACGTCGAGAGATCCCGGTACACACGTAAACGGTCTTGACAATAGAGCTTCCCGTTAGGTAAGCTCGAACCAATGAAAGTATCAGATTGAATGTCTCCATCCAAAATCGAATTTAACTATTCCTGCAATACCTCATGTCATGTATTTCAACGCAATCAGCCCGGAAGCTCTTATAACATAACGAACGGACCGTATACTCGGAGATTCTGTTAGTCACCGGGCAGGTTGAAACGTTAGCTACAGTAGCCCAACTTGGAAGGTGCCTTAATCCCAAGGGTTTATGAATACTTTCAGCTTCAAAAGTTACGTGGCAACAGAGATTGATCGATGTGCTGAGGAAAGAAACACAGGTGGCATGGCAGAAGTCACTTGGCAAATAGTTCGTGAACAAGGACGGGGCCTCTGGGAGATAATCTTGAGAAGCAGACTCGGCATGAAGCAGGTCTGTAAATTCCATGCTCCAGCGATAGATTTGAGTACCAGGTGACAGGAGGTAAACGAGCAACTAGCTTCAGAAACAGATATCCGCCATGGTAGTAACAGCCCTCTGGAACTGCCCGAGTCTTGGTAAGAGATTGGCCGCAAAGACAGTTCAGTCAAGACCTTCATTATAGAGCAGTTGCTCTGCTGCGATGACACCAGATGATGCCCTGCGTAAGACTCATGCGTCTCTTTCCGTGAGGTAGGTGGTCTAACAAAAGCCTACAGGTTCCATGTTCAAAAGGTCAAGGTATACCACACCCGAAGATTTTTAATTGTTCTCGATTGGATATGACAGGTCGCAAGTCATAGCCTTGCAATAATCAAGCTAAAGGCCATGTTCCCGTGGGCTACTCACTATTGACCGAGGTGAATTTCATCAGATTAGCAAAAGTTAGTCATTCAGAAAACTAGACGCTTTACGACTCAAGCTGAAAGGTGCTTCAATTATCTGTTGTCGAGCATTGGGTCCACGGATCAGCTGAACAGAACAACAAATGGGCATCTCCATGACGCTACAACTGACGGTCCTGTTCACGGGCACTACCGAACCACATAGCTCCAGCTTTAACCAAATTGGGAAGGTATTGTTTCTGGAAGGCGCCAACATGTGAAGAGCTGAGTCCAAGTTTGCGGGCCTGAGCGGGATGACATGAGCGGGATAAGTAGTCTGACAGAACCGGGGTGGCTTGTCCATAAGGCTGAATTTCTCAACTTCTACGCCTGATTGGCATCCACGGGTTCCCCGATGGTTGACCGGTAATTGCCGGATCTCCACAAGAAAATCTTCAATGACAACTCTGCACCAAGAGCAGCATTACAGACTAGCCTTGATTGGCAGGTAGCCGGATGTGCGTAATTAAGCAAAACTACTCTGATTCTCAAGACACACACCGCCCATTAGCGGTTCTGGCACCGTCATACAATCGAATGGTACTGTAGATACTTTAACAGTTGATAACGCGGTCATAACATGAACTGTACTTAGACCTTGCTTCGGGATCTGGTTGGCAAGCAGCTGTTGGCATGCTTTACATTTGACATGAAAGCCCATCATCGAATAACTATACAATTATGATCACATCATGTTCATTTTATGACATCCTTCACAAGGGCCCATCAGGGACAAATTCTCCGCCAATTTCGTTTTTTGCCAGTGGTCCATGCCATTCAGTCGGGGCGCAACGTTACAGCGTTGTTTCCAATTGACCTATTATACTCCGTATATCCGTAGACACTCGCAAATAAGCTTTATGCCAAGCCCTACCGTTTTGTTATGAGCCTGTCATTTGCAGCTCAACTTTAGACACCAATAGGAACGAGATTTGAGACACCGCTGGGCAGGGTTACAGGACAAGGCGTTTTCAGCTCTCATTACCCCTGGACAAGAGAAAGCGAGGCACAGCAAGGCTGGAGTCCTCTACCAAAGTACTTTTCGACGACATGGACGAGGGTTCATGAACGCCTTAACGGTGGGGATTCATTGTAGTATATGAGAACACCGATAGCCGTCTCCAGTTCACTATTTACCATCTACAAATCTATATTCACCCTTCACTTAAGAGCCTTTTGCCTAGACCCAGCCGAACAGCCGCCATGTCATATCAACAAGGATACCGACAGCATCAACAGGCGATGACTCCTGTCCACAAGGACCAAGGTGCCTTTCCTGGCGGTGCCTATAGTATCGCCCATCGTGACACCAACACCTTGCTGAACGTTGAGCTTCAGCATGGTGCCATAGTACGCTCCAAACCAGGCGCCATGATCCACATGTCGAGCACCGTGGAGCTATCCGGAAAGTCCAAGTTCTCTCTTGGAAAGCTTTTCACAGGCGACTCCCTTTTTGAGTCATCTTATGCCGGACCAGGCCGTGTGGCCCTCGCCCCGACCCTGTTTGGAGACATCATCACTTTATACGTCGACGGACGGCAGTCTTGGACAATCGGAAGGGATGCTTTCCTCGCCTGTACAGCCGAAATTGTCAAGAAGAGAGAGACCCAAGGCTTGGGTAAAGCATTATTCTCGGGGGAAAGTTTGTTTGTCTATACTATCGAGGGACAGGGCATTTTGTGGTTGACGAGTTTTGGTGCTGTCGAACGACTCGATGTAAGACTTCCGGCCTCATCTGCTACTTCGATCATCCAACGCTAATCTTTGAATGACAGCTTCGTCCTGGTGAGGAACACATTGTCGATAACGGCCATCTTGTGGCGTGGAGTTGTAATTATGCCGTTGAAAAGGCTGGCGGGACAGCCAAGACCGGCTTGACGACCGGGGAGGGCCTCGTCTGTCGCTTCACCGGTCCCGGCTCTATTTATATTCAGACTCGAAACATGTCGGACTTTCAGCTTTTTATCAAAGAGACTGCCGCCAGTTAATATTAGGTTTCAGCTAGTGTATCAAGAAGCTAGGATGGAAGGGTCCTGCGCTAGAGATAACTGCGGTGGAACTTTGAGAAATTTATGTATATTACTTCTACACCAGCTCGACTGGTCAGTGAGACTAGAGACTCTTAGGGGAACATGTACCAGAGAGGAGATGATAAACCGAAAACCCAAGACCAAGAATGAGATATATCTCTCATTTTCATATTATGACGTGATGTCTTGTACTGGATGAGCCTTTTGTACTTCGGCCGCAACGTGCTGAAACGGACAGATGCTAGAATCCTCACATGAAACTTTGAGAAACAAGGTTGAGTGTCTGCCGCGAAGTTTTGAACAACGCAAGTTCTTGTGGCTTTACTTGATGGACACATAGAGCGTGTCTCTCGACCTTGTTCTAGAGCAGATGCGTACCTGCTGATGTTTCAGCACGAGCTAGAAATGCTACAAGTGCCATTCTGACTTTCATGTTATTGCAGATCCAGCAGATATACGCCTGGATCTCCGATTCATGGGTCAAAAGATTTCCAGAAATCATGATCGTATCATAGATAGCTGGTAGTGTGAAGTTCAACCTTAACATTACTATTGTACAAGGTCTGCCTCCCTGGAAGGCCATTTTGCTCAAAGGATGATCATTTCAGGTTCGAACTCATATGCTGGTCTTTCATTCAGTACTCCTCAGTCGGTAGCATTTAGTCAAACGTGAGGGCCTCAGTTGGTCAAATGACTTCAGCGTATAGATGAGTCGTAGTCTTGTGCAGTGAAGCCCAGAAGCGAATGTTCATTCTACAGACCGCCTTAGGATTAGGAATTTGGACACTGGTCTATAGCGAAATGTCTCACGTGGGCTGACATGACCAAAGAACCTCTTCGCATTCTTCAAAGATGTAGTAGTCCATAGTACAAACCATGAGGGTCAGAGACAATCCATTAAAATCACACTATCATCGAAGAAACATTTATGAAAGGAGAAAAGAGTGTTCATGCATTCATTCATACAATCATTTCATGTCAAGATTGCATAGCACATTGGGACTTCTGTAATAGGCAATGCTAACAGGAATGGCTCGACACGTTTTTCTTAGACGACCAAATCTTTCTTAAAAGCCATGAATTACATCTACATAATAACCAAGACATCCGTTAAGCAGTACTCTTGGTCTTCTTCCTTCGAAGTTTCGACGCAGCCTTGATGGGGTCCATGACAAAATCTTGCTCGAAATCGTAAGGATCATCATCCTGTGACGTGAACCAAACAACCTCGAAACCCAGGACTTTGGGATCATTTGGGAACTTGAACGCGGCAATCTTGTCGGGATCAGCATTTCCGATGTAAAAGGTGTTTGCCTCGGAGACGATAACTCGATGTCCTTTCTTGAGCACCTTTGAGGTGACACCGTTATGCCATGTTTGTATGATCCAGTCTTTAGATATATTGACATTCTTTTCAGAGTCAGTAAGAGGGTCGTCCCACAAAATGACTGATTTGTTTGGAGACAAAGCTGGAAGTCCGTTCAGAAAGTCTGAGAAGAGTTTGTTGTCGTCCTTGGTGTTGTAAAAGTATGATACTTCATCGCCGCCAAAGTGATGCAGGGAAGAGTTGAAGTATTTGTCCGTTGTCGTGACCAAATCCTTGATAAACTTGTATGTTTTAGGCTTGTTCGTTCTAATATCGAGTTGTGCTTCCGGGTTATCGAGGTCTGCCTTGCCTACTACCAAGTCCTTCCTCCATACTCCGCTGACACATGTTAGTAAATTCGACATCGAAGAAAGGAAAAGGCCGCAGCATACAATATGTCGGCATGTCCAGGCATGTCTGTTTCAGGGTAAACATTGATACCAAGACTCTGCCCATACTTGACCACGTTCTGGATGTCCTTGAAGGTGTAGTATGTATCAGTGTCGCTATACTCGACGCTGGTATCCGTCAAACCTTGGTATGCAGGCCAAAGAATGGGAAAGCTCTCTGCATCATAGATATGCCAGTGGAAAACATTGTAGTTGTACTGCTGGAGTATGGCCAACAAATGGAGAATAGCTTTGACAGGAAAGAACTTTCGTCCTGTGTCCAGCATGAAGCCTCTGTGTGGGTAAAGTTCGGTGGCCATCTTGCAACCAATCGACGCTCAGTGAGTGATGTTGATCGATTTCCTGCCTTGAGAAGTCAGGGGCGTGGCTTGTTTATAATTACCTGTTTGCCGGATGCGGTCAGCAGGAGAAAGGCTTATCCGACCCGTTCTGCAATCCTTTCAGGTCCGGCTGCAATCCTCCCGCTTCCTTCGCCGCTACGAGACTAGCCTCACCATTGAAGCTTTCTCCAGCATTTCTACCATTATTTTTGCCGGCAATATGGATCCTTTGAATTCCTTACTTTCCCTACCAGCTCTGTACTAAAATTTGAGCCATTCCAAATAATATCAGCTGGTGAGGATGCGAAACCTGGTTTTCACTTGAATTCAACACATTTATACCTAGCCTAGTTTCTCCTAGGCGGTACGCCACAGAAACTAGCCCCAGCTATTTTTAATCGTATGATGGTCTAGATCTGATGACCTTCAGCCCTTTCATCACCGTGCGCCCTAGAGCCAATAGAAAGTATCTGAGACCGAGCATGAGGGGCCTTCCTCTATATCCTCCGTGGCTATGTCTCAAACTAACCCCTCACTATTGAGTCTTATACTTTCTTCCAGGGACGTAAACCTCGACTTGCCTAATGTCCCGAGTAACTGAATGGATCGCGACTTGGGCTGTCTTACGTCCTCCGAGCAATGTCCAGATTGGAAGTTCTGCACAAAGGCTCTATGGGGATTCTGCTGACGCAAGATGCCCAAAATGGCATCAAAATTCCACGGCTCAACCCACGCGAAGATTCTTTCTCCTTGAACGGTTGACAGTAATGTGCATGCGACATGAATCAAAGCGTTGTCCTGGATATCCACAAAGTACTCTACGCATGCGTTAGTCACATACTTGGGTAAGGATGATGAGAATGAGCTCACGAGGAGGAATGGTCTTGAGCCAGTCGATGTTTGTCCCGTTCCACAGACTCTGGATAAAGCCCGAGGTTGAAGGATGGCCCTGGTGAGCTTGATCAAGACTTTTTCCAAAGGTCGTGCTGGGAAGTACTGTAGCAAATTAGCACGATTTCGTAGTGAGTGGGATATGTAGCACTAACCTGTATTCACGACCAAGTCAGAGCGACGTGCAGGGTCATTGTGATAGAAGTCCCAGACAGCGCGCTCTGCTGCAACTTTGCTTGCTGCATAGGCAGTATACCAATCCAGCGTTGTAGATTCCTGAACCATAGACAGAGCTTTATGGTTCCAGCTGTCTTTTGTCACCACGATGCCAGTCACTTCAGGCTGAGGAGACGCGGCTGCGGTTGAGGAACTAGTAAATACAAATCGTTTTACGGAGGTCTCGCGGTTAGATGCGTTCAATGCGTTCATAGCGCTTGCAACGGCGTCGGGTATCATCTTCTCGACACTAGTATCATGACCTAGCGGGGATGCGACGTGCACAACAGCAGAAACACCTATTGAGAATCAGAAGGGTTCAAATAGCGTTGGAAATAGATGTCTGACCTTTCACGGCCTGATCAAATGACTCCGGCGAGGTTAGGTCAGTGATTGCAAACAATGTGAACCTGTCCGAGCCATATTTCTGGTCGAAAAACACATTGATCCAAGCGCATGTCGAAATGTTGCGAGCTGTGCCGCGAACGTTGTAACCACGACTGAGAAAATCATCTGCAATGTGGGATCCAATGAAGCTATTGACGCCTGTAACTAGAGCAATTGATCCTTTGGGAATTGCCAGTGAGATTTCAAGAGACGTGGTCATTATCGGTGTTGTGAGTGTAAGTTGGTGTACATGTGTGCACTGTTTATCTTAGAGCTCTTTAATTGGAGGCTGAGCAGGGCAAAAATTATAAACTTGCAGATGTGTTGATCAAGCGCTTGTTGTCGGTGTTCATATTTCAATTGTCAGGGAGAACGCATCATATATGTAATCGGAAAGAATGTATTCTGATAACATCTAAGCCGTCAACTTCTCGGCAAACGCCAAACTCTTCGGTGTCCGATCTCTGCCCGCATCAGCCCAGTTTATTCACTAGCGTACTTTCGGCAATTAAGGGCAATGCCGAGATGACGCCTCTCTCCAAAAGACAAGACCCTCAAAATTGTCAATTTGTAATGTAGATCGAGATGCTGGACATATTAGAAAATATCTCAGGATGTTGCGAGGCGATGTATAAAGACAACCGTTGCGATGCGACCAACACTTTCTAAACGCTGTGATTAGTCGTTTGCATCCGGCGATCTGAAGGTGAGATCCTCATTTGTAGCACTCGAGGCAAGACTAGACATAACTATCAAAGGCGATTATACCTGCAGCGTCTGCATGCTAGAATCCGACACTGGCGACACTCGTAAAGGAAAACCGGTAGAAAGTCGTTGCATTCCTCACATTCTCCCCCGGGTCGGCCCCTCCATCTTTCGTGCCGGCATTCATGGTTTTCGACGAGATTGGCCCTCTCTCGCGCAAGCCGCATCTCCCTTTCCCTGTTGTCAATCCGATTGGCATCATCAGCTCGATCGACGATTACGTTGGCTCTTGCTATCAAGCGGTCGGTATCCCACTGAGGACATCGGCATGTCTTCCATCGCTCGCCGCAAAGATAGCAGAACTCGGCTCTGCATACACAAGCTGTGTTTTGTGTTAGTTAGTGGATGTGGGTGCGAGGTATTTTAACTGACTCATATGATAGCACCCGTGCTGTAGCTCAACGATTCTTGAACAGGCACGACACTGCTGCCAGCCATTGTCATTCGCCAATTGCAGTATCTGTTGTGATGCCGTGTCTTGTGGACAGACCCCTGCATGCTGCGGTCCTTTGCAGTGGGTGCAGGTTCTCTGATTGCATCTGGGACATGTTGCAGTATCATTTGCGATGAGACCGGGTGGCACAAATGTCGAACATGAAGGTTTACTACAATATATCCGGTTCGGAGTATCCAACTCTAGCTTTTTCGCCTTGAATTGGCCGACGAGCTGTGGAGTAAGCCAACGACCAGACTCTACCGGAATGTTTTGACCACAGCATCGCGGAGGGAAAAGAGACTCATCTTGGAGCGCTGCCGTGACAAGTCTGACCAGACACTCGCGGCAATATTCGTGCGAGCAAGGCATGCGGGATAGAAAAAGAGGCGAAAATTTGTCGGTGCAGATGACGCATTCTCTCTTTTGTGGTGGCTTGCGAGAGGCCGCCCAACTGGATGATTCTGCTTGGGCCAGGTTGTCCTCAACGAGACTGCCATTTACCATGAGCGGCTCACGGATGTTCATAGACTCCAGGATAGTGATGAGGTCATCTTCAAATTTCTTGTCCATTTCTCCATTTTGCTCTTCTTTCGTAGTGGGCGTAGCGTCCGCTCCTGGGTTCGTAGATAGCCTCAGCGCCAACTGATGGTCCCTCTCAGCTTCGCGTTCGACCGCCTGGAGGTCTGCGATAAGACGAGCGTCTTTCTCGACTGCCTGGGCCATACTGAGAGCCAAATTTCTATCGGAAACATATGTTGCTATCTGGTCGATTTCGTAGCGATAAGCCTCTAGTGCCAGCTCAGAGTCTGTGTGCTCGCCCGCGCGCTGCTTGCCTTTACTAGACCGCTGCCATGATTCCAGATCCTGCCGCTGGAGCTCAAGGGCCAGGGCTAGTGATGAGCAATCCATCTGAATGATTTTCGTGCGAAGAAATGGTAAAGACGTTAAAAAGTGACGGGAACTTCAATGGCTTCCCCAGGTTGGTTGAGGAGGGTTTTACCTGCAAGCCAACAGTAAGCATGGTGGGCCTCCACACTGTAAAGACAAGCGGGGAACAATAAAACCTCTGTTCAATATCCCCTGCTGCCAGGAATTGGCGGACTTTGTCCTTTGGGAGGTGAGAGATAACGGAGAAGAAAAAGAAGCCTAATGTGATTTTATGAGTAAAAAGCTAATCGGAGTCCGGGTAGCCAGGCTCTGTATTAGTATATTCGGGATATGCAAAAATGAACCCAAAAAGAGGGTTGATGGGCGTTGGAGCTTTGCTCCCACCAGGGCTTGAACCTGAGACCTTCGCATTACCAAATACTCGGTATGAAGTATTAGTANNCTATGGAAGCCAATCAACTGATGGGAGATGAAGTGCAAAATTTTATCTATGTACTCCGCTCAAGCTGCCCACATGCCTTGTTGCCCTTCTGCAACATGTCACCCTGTACAAGATCAGCTATCAATCTGGTTGACCTGGACTTTCGTTATGATGCAACTGTAGATTTTTTGATGTTTCCACTATTATCAGCTATGCTACTGCTAGCGAAAGGCATCGCTGACTCAATCATCCAGACTTTTTACAGTTCACGAGGCCTGTGGAGGTAAAGCATCTCCGTTGGCATTGACCTTCACAGAGTCGTCCAAACCAGGAACCTTCTCACTGCGCACCTCCGTAATCTCGTTGTACGGCGGCGGGACAACCCAGATCAAGTCGAATCTGTTGTCAGGATACTCAACACTTCCTGTCCAGCCAGTCGAAGCTGCGTATCCCTGCACGCCGATCGCCGAGGCAATTCCTGACAAAGCATGATGCTCCCAGCATATAAGAACATTTCCCGGGCCCTCAAAAGCAAAGGCGTCTTTTGCGGCCTTGTCGTAGTGGTCTCTCTTGACGCTGTCGTTGATGTCCAGCCCTAGCGCTTTAGCCAAGGGCTTTACGGTATCGACAGGGCGCAAGTGGGATTCTGTCTCAGTCAGAGGCCGAAGGGGTACATTGAACAAAATCACTTACCGCTTTTTGGCTCTTCCGCCATGATATATCCGATGTCATAGTTCGACGTCTTGCCGAAAACATTGGGTAGGTCGTTGGCGCGGATGACTCCTTGTACCGATAGTCCATCTGGTTCCTTTCCATCTACGGCTGGGGGCTTCTCTCCATGTCGGATGAGGTAGATGATCGGTTTGTTCTGCATTGTGATAAGTTTGTGCTAGTGAAATATCTGAGTGGGCATACTTCTTTGTCGTGGTGCATGATTTCAGCAGGGAAACTCGCGTTGCGCAGTATCTCGAACGAGCTTGGAGGGTAGGATAATCCCAAGCGCAGATGTGATCTACTCGGATCGAGATTGTGATTTGGAAAAATGAAAAAAGGCCAACCTTGGAGATTTAAATATCCTGAGAGACGAGGTCTTACCGCAGGTTGTCACATGGAAGCAAGCCACTTCGTATCCCCTCTGTTGCTCTTGCGTATACCTATCTAGCGATACCTGTGCCGAAATCCGAACTAAGATCCTCCCGGGTAGTAACCTTGTTGCCATAACGGGATTAGCCGCACACGTCCATCGATAGTGTCCGCCGGCAAGCAATAGCATCGCTATCGATTGGTTCTTGAGTTTTGAGGCATTTCGAGGAATGAAGGGCTTCCTAAATCTCCAGCTGAACTGAGACGCGGGGGAGATCTAGAATCAACCACCCAGCAAAGAAGGCAGTAAACTTGCCGATCAGTCTTTGATGAGGAATGAAACTTCAGCCGCAAACGAGGGGCACCGACCTAGAGAGCGTATGGGACAAATAGAGACAAATAAAGAGTAACCAAGGGAAAGGGACTATCAGATTGTGGCTATAGCTGAGCATTTGAAGCGCCTGAGGATTCCGCCATCATTCTCGGACAAGCATTTCCCCAATCATCGTTCAGCAAAGCTATTGACCCTAACACTCACTCACACCCGTCACCTCGCCTTGGTACTCACTTCTCCATTCGAGTTGCTGCATATTTCATACGTGTTATCTCCTGTCAGGTGTCGCAATGGATCAATTGAAAGCCCGACAAATCTTACAGAAACACTGTCACCTGTTGTTAGTTTTTTTAATTCCTCTTAATCTACCCACAAGTTGTTCCTCTTGCGTCGATTCATTCGATATAAACTCTGCCACTTCAAAATAGTACTGCTTGATCAGAGGACGTTGGGAATGACTAATTATACAATTTTGAATGCTACATGGGACGTTGACAAAATGTACGTGACATCTGATAACGGCAACAAGACCAGTACCAGTGCGAAGTCTATCATGGATACATGTTAGAATGACAAGACCTAGACAAAATTTTTGGCTGAGAATCTCCTGATAAAAATTGTCAGTTGTTGATGCCATAATTCGTTTCGACCCAGACAGATTCAGACATAAAATACCATAAGTTTGGCAATACGTCACGGACAAATAGAATATATGTCGATTGACAACAATGGAAAATAGTGCATCCGCCACAAATCACCCACAATTCAAATTACTTTACGAGGACATAAAAAGTAATCGTCATCCATTGATAATGCAGTACCCTTTTTAATGGACGGCACCATCAGTGTCCAGGCTCCTGGGTGACGGAGAATAAGCGGCCGGCTGGATCATCGACCACAATTCACTACGACGACGGCGTGTCACACGAGGCTGCTGCTTTTGACAAGGGAAGAAGATACAAGATGTTCCGAATGGGTCTAATCCAATGTTAGTACTCAAGACCTCTCAACCACGGCGCATCGAATCTTCTATCAACTGATTAGGACAGTGCTAGTATGGAGCTGTTGACCACCGTAATTGCATTCCAAGTCGAACGATTGTGAAAACCTCAGTACAGCAACCACCAACATCCGATTGGAACATTATCAAAGTGGAAGCATGTTCAACACACAGTCGTTACAGAAGGTAGCCGAAATTGCATGGATTGTCCATATGATCGTCATCAATGCATGGCCTAAATCCGTAATCCGGAAATTACAGAAAGCGCATTTTAGTGCTTGAGAAGACGCCACGACTCGTTGATGCTCACAGACCAGTTTTTGTGATCCGGGACCGAGGCTCCAACCATCTCGGCGCCAGGAGGACCTACCCTGTCCGAAGTCCCGTGAAAAACAATCACGTGAGCTCTGGAAGCTCGGGGATTCAGTCCGCGATGAATATTGTTTGAGACTCTGCTGTTCAGACTCTCCCAGTATTAAAGCCGAAGTGGCGTGCCACGTCACCAGATTCTCTCTCCATGGTCCAGGCAATAAATGCTAGCGCCATATCTATCTAATCATACCCACTACATCATATAGACTTTCAAAGTCGTTTATCTTCAAATCTACTCAGGTATCTACGGTATTTGCAAAAACGAGACCCAGGGGATGTTCTCGAATGTGGCTTATATTATTCCCTGAAGGCCAGCAATGTATCACAAATCCTATCGACGCTGGAGATATGTATATCTTATCTTATGGCGACTAAACTCCAAGGAAATTCAATCGAGGAAAATATGGTTGACGTGATCGAAAAAACCACGATACAAAGACTCGGCCAAAGCAAAGCGGTCGAGGATATTACAACATATTCACGTCACAAAATAACTGAGGACCAGTAGCGACGTTAATATCAGCAGGAAAGTGGACCCTGGATTCGGATTATCTCAAGGCCGGAGTAGGCTCCATGACATTAGATTGGTAGTTGCGAAAATCATAGGCCGCGGGCTCTTTTCAACGGCGCCCTTATTTACTCCACAGGAAACTACATCATCTGCTCAATTAGGTTGTTGCTAGCTGTCTTGCAGAACGCTATAAACGCCTTGAAGCTTCACGTCATGCCGCTGAAACAATGGACAAGGATCCTCAATCTCTAGGCTATCGACCGTTGCTCCCCAAGATCACAAGACCCAGGCCTCCGCCTCCACCATCATCAGTGCCTATCCCCAAAAAGCGAACATTGACCATTGTCGCGTGTGATCCTTGCCGAACTCGGAAAGTAAAGGTAGCACCCAAATATCCTCCCTTCGGATATCACCTGACTAACCTCTACAAGTGCAACGGCACACGTCCAAGATGTGACGCGTGTACCAACCGTCAGCTGGAGTGTGTTTACCTGACCGAACCCTCCGAGACTCGAGGCTCGGCCACCAAGAGGAAGCATAATGAACTCAAAGAACAATTACATCACGCTCAAAGTTCGGGTTCCGAACTGGAGCAGCTCTTCCAGGCCATTCGCGACCGCGGAGAGGAAGACGCCATGGCAATTATTGGACGTATCAGGACTGGACAGAAACCTGGCACTATCCTACGCCATTTGCACGCTGGAGATTTGCTCCTACAGCTGAACGTCGCGCCGGAAACCAAGTTTCGCTATAGCTTTCCTACTACGTTCCGAATGCCAAGGAAATTGCAATTGCCAAACAATTCATATCTTGGGTCGTTAATGTATGAAGCAACCTTCTTGGAGAATTCGCCAAACCAAGGAGACACAATCGAGGTGCATGATCGCTTTAGACCGCAGTATCTGAAGCCATATATCGCTGCTGAAATCCTAGAACCGAAACTAGATGTCATTAAGCCCTCAAACTGGACAAGCGTATCGGCAGACGACGAGTTGATGAGGAGCATGCTTCGTTTCTACTTTCGTCAGGAGCACCAATCGCTTACCTTCTTCCACAAAGATTACTTCTTGGATGACATGCTATCTGGCTCCGTCGAGTTTTGCTCGTCGCTGTTGGTGAACGCAATACTGGCCGAGGCCTGTGTAAGTTCACCCGTTCTGGCCAGATGCTGTCTGATGCACCTATTTGCTTGGGGCCTGTTGTTGACTTTACGCAGAGTTGCAGTCCAGAATCATTAGACCGTCTTGAATATTGGAATCCATCTAGTCTTCGGTACAAATTCATAGCTGAAGCTAGGAGGCTATGGGAGCTCGAGCAGAAAGAAGAACCGAGCATCACGACCCTGCAAGCAGCCATGGTTATGAACACTGTATACAACATGTGTTCGATGGACGCCCTGGGTCTCACCTTCAATGCTCAAGCAGTGGCTCTGAGTCGTAAACTTGGAATTCAGGAAGCCATGCCTATACAAGAAGACGAGCGCAAACGTCATGTGTATGGATACACAGCCTGGTGTTTATACTACTGGGACAGGTTAATCATCATCTCCCGATAACTAAAAACTACAAGCTAACCCGGGCGCAGTTTCCAACATTACATATACATGAAATTGCCTCACTTCACTCAACCACCCCAAACTCCGCTTCCAGATCCCGAAAAGAATGCGAAGTGGTACGGAGAGGTCGTCTTTCGGTATCCACGTTCACGCATGGCTAGTTCACTCAACTTCTCGTACCTGTTCAAAACCAGATGCGAGATATTACAGATTGCTAACCAGGTATCCATCTGTGCTTTCAGAGCCAAGAGTAGGGGAACCTCGCCCCCCCTGGAGGTACTTCTGCCACTTTTGGGTCAATACCAAGAGTGGTTCGCAAAGCTACCATATTGTCTGAAGCCGTCAAACGTCGTGTACCCGGCCGAGCTGCAACTTCAGTAAGTCACTCCCGCAGCCACCGGACTAGACGAGGTCGTCACAGTCTCATACTAGAACGAGAGGATCTGATGTTACAGTCTTCATTACCATGTATTCATCATGAATCTATGCGAGCTTTACATGCCGCCAGACGATAAACCCCTGGAATCTCGGGCATCAAAGAGCGTCCACCGAGCATTATCGCATTCGCACACTAGTTTCGAAACCGTCATGTTGTTATTCTACCTTCGCCACGGATTCGATGCGCAAGATCGAATCATGACACAACATCTTTCAGTCCTTGCTCAGCTGTCACTCAAAGACCTTGGCAACAAGAACGCGACCGAAGAAACTCTTGAAGAGACGCGCAGTACTCTGACCCTCGCCGCCAAGGGCCTCAGTGTCCAGGGAGAGTATTACTACCTGAGCCATCTGATGTCACTGGTCCTGCAGAGCGAGATGAATCCAGGCGACCTTATCAGGCTGCAGCAGTTTGTCATAGCGCGGAAGGAAGAAGTTTCTACGCAGCGTATGCGGACGAAGCATGAGGAAACACAGTACCCGATGAAAATTGTCACACTGAGCGAGTCTCCGGAAGATCGACGTCTAGGACATCTCATCGAGGAGTACTCGGCAGTGTCCCCTGAGAAGAACGACGATTGATTTTTGTTCATATGATTTGCTTGTGTATCTGCGACAACGATGTCATAGAACACGAAACGTGGCCAATGATAGCGGAGAGAGCTAGTATGAAATGGAGAGCTCTATTTTTTATCTTGCATTTTAGCTGGAGACCCAAGAATTTGTCTAGGGTATCATCACATTGGACGCCTATGTCACACCTGAAAGGCCGGCGTAGACGCATGGATCAGCTTGTGCCCCAGGGCCGATGCTCCCACCATCCCGGGGCCCGGCGGAGCCACTATATCCGAAGACCCTTGATTATAAAACACGTTAGCTCCGGAGGGTCAGCCGTTTGTTGTTTTAGTGTTGCATTGATCTGGTCCACTTGATAATGATAGCGCATCAGATACTCCAAATGGAACGTGGCTGTGGACCAAGAATTGCAGTGGAGCTGGAATGTCTAGTCGGGGATTGGGCAGATGTACGGATATATCTTCAGTCTCCATCGCCAGTTCAACATTACTATCCACTTTGGCTTGGCTGGACAGGGCTACTGATCTGACAAGCTCGTGAGAGGGACGAAATAGAACTAATTAGGTGATTGAGCCGAAAATTCGGGTAGTCAATCTCTATAAAGAAAACCCTTTGTACGCGTCGCCACAAGTGTAGAATGTTGGTCTTGCTCTGTTCACGACGATGACAATGGCGGAGGGCACTTGGTCCACACTTCTGAACGCGCTGACAGCGCGAGACTTGATCGTCGCGGGTTTTCTATCCTGGGTCGCTTTCGAAGTGGTGCGAGCATTATACAACATCTCGCCACTTCACCCTCTGAGCAAAGTACCAGGACCCAAACTTGCGGCAGCGACATATCTGCCCGAATTCTACCACGATGTGATCCTTGTCGGTCGTTATACACATGCCATCAGGAAGATGCACGAAAAGTACGGTAAGTAATCTTCCAAGCTCACTTTTAGCTCGTCGTAGAGAGTTCAGAGATAATTCTGACACGACGGTTAAGGCCCGATTGTTCGAATCAACCCTAATGAGACGCATTGTGCCGATATGTCTTTCTCGGATGAGATCTACGCAGTTGGAGGACGAAAACGCAACAAGCCCGCTCATCAAGTCAATGGCTCCGCAATTGGAACGACGAATGGCTTTGGTACCATCGACCACGACCTGCACCGAGCGAGACGCGGGCCTGTCGCCAAGTTCTTCTCACGAGCCATGATCGCACGACTTGAAAACGAAATCCACGGACTGGTACAGACACTCTGCACCAAGCTCTTGGCTGAAAACAATGGCGATGGCGGCAAGCCTTTTGATATCGCCCACGCCTACAGCTGCTTCACCTCCGATGCCATTTCTAGTTATTGCTTCGGTGAAGCCTTTGGGCTCTTGTCCCAGGATGGCTGGCAACCCAACTACCGTGAGGCAACTCTTGCAGTCCTGAAACCCGTATTCGTCCTTCGCTTCTTTCCCATCCTTGTCGGTAGTGTCAAGCTGGGCAAGCATTTCGTCAACTATCTTCCAACTGATATCTCGCTGCTCATCCGAACATTGCAAATCGACATCCCGGCGCGTGTGCAAAAGACAAAGGCAGATCTCGATTCCGGCATTGCTTACGACCGACCAACTGTCTTTGCAGACCTTCTGCAATCTGATCTTGAGGAAAGCGAAAAGGACACCGATCGTCTCGCTGGAGAAGCCGTGGCTGCTGTCAACGCTGGGACAGAAACCACCAGTTGGGCCTTAGCTGTCATCACCTACTTCCTCCTATCGCAACCCGAAACCTTGACCAAACTCCGAGCCGAGTTGTCCGAAGTTGTCAGTGATCCATGCCATCTACCCTCTTGGACAACCCTGGAGCAGCTTCCTTATCTCGGAGCGGTGATCCAGGAGGGTCTGCGTCTATCCTACGGTGTTTCCAGCCGATCGGCTCGCGAACCCACAACTGAAGATCTCGTATACCAGGGAGAATTCAACAAAAAGCCCGTCACGTTGGTGCTCCCCCGAGGTTATGCAATTGGCATGTCATCGGCCATTTCTCACCATGACGAGGCTGTATTCCCAGAATCATATAAATTCATGCCTGAGCGATGGTTGGACGATGAGAACAAGTTCAGAAAGGATCTGGAAAGGTCCATGATGGCCTTTTCCAAAGGAAGTCGAGGGTGTCTTGGTAAAAAGTAAGTCGCGTAGTTTTCTTTCCAGCGATGCCTTTGCTAACACACCTGTAGTCTCGCATTGTGTGAGTTGTATCTTTCTCTAACAGCCCTAGCTCTGAGAGTGATGCCACATATGAGTTTGTTCGAAACGACGGAGCGAGATGTTAGCTATGACCACGACATGTTTATCCCAAGAACCAAGAGTGGCAGTCAAGGTGTACGAGTGACCATTGAGTGTTGAATGATGGACTTGAAAAACGGAGATAGTGATTGGACGTGAAAGAGCAGTCCGGGCGGGGGCATCTATAGACAAGGTGGATTGGTCGTGTCGTTCCTAGATCAATGTTACATACAATGATCTCTGATAGCCCTGTACTGCATTCCGTGCTTCACCATGAATGCCTTGGAATTCGCGCAATTGTTAAAGGGTTCCGAAACCCTGCCGTCTATATATTGCTACTGTCTTGCTTTGAAAAGTTATTCAAGCCCCAGTACAAGGTAGTGACTATATTTAGCTCTGTGACATTGCAGATACAACTCCACCTTTCAGTAGCCAAGGTAGGGTTTCAGTGTTGAACTATTACTAGACTGCTAATGTCATCTCAAGAAGAAGCTTCTTAATTTACAGAACGCAATGGATGAGGCTGATTGTAGCTCTTTTATGGCCATGATTGGGTTGAGTTAGAGACCTGATTGTCATCTGTGTGAGATATATCGGGTTTTCTTGTGCGACGAGCATATCTTACCTGATCGCAAGTCTAAAAATCACCGTCAAAACTTGTTATGAGACGACAAATGTCAACTTGACCAAAGGTTCATGTTATCGGGCAAACAATACATGAAACCAAATTAACTAACCGATATTATATTTTCGCCTTTCCAATTTTATCTAATTGCTTGAAATCACCAGCTTGCCGTCTCATCATCATCACTCCATTGAACTAAAACCTCTAACCTTTGTTGGTATCCCTTGGCAAGTCCTTGATACGCCTCACTCAGTTGCTTGATAGCAAGAGGAAATGATGTCGTCTCAGCATCCATGATGGTATCGATATCTTTTGTTAACTTTTCCAAATCGGTCATGGTCTTATGTAGTTTGCTAGCGGAAATGCTGAGCATGTCTAATTTTTGAAGAGCCTTAGTAGCCTCTATACATCTTATTGGTGCTTTTTGTTGACGTGTCGGTATTTGTGTGCCATATCCTGGAGAAGCAGGCTTGTTGTAGTGGCAGTTGCTCTGTACGTAGGGATCAGCGATTGATTTCACGAAGGATGTGGCTGTAGGCTTACCTCGGGACGACCATGTTTTTTGGACCTGTCACTTGCATTCACAGATCTTGCATGAGGCTTGGCGGTTTCCTGTATCGAGGTGAACCACGACTCGTCGGTCTCGGGGGCTAGTGTAGGCGAAGGATTGAGAAGGGTTGCAACTGTTCTCCTTGACGCTATTGGTTTTTCGATAGATGATAATTTATCTGACTTGGACTTTTTATCTGCACCGAAGCTCATGTCGCAAGAGGAAAGGCCTCTTTTTCGAGAGGGTGTAGATGTAGTCGTTGACATTGTACAGACGCGACAGGACGTTTTTGGGCTCAGGAAATTCTCTGGCGTATCAAGCTGTGTATTTATTCCATGCTGGACTTTTAATTTACCCCGTGTAGGGCTGTGCTACTAGCCCGTTTCGGAAACCTACATCCCGGTGTGCTCCTAATCCTTCGCCAGTGACACACCGGGATGTTGCACATGGACGGTAGACTAAAGCAGACCGGAGCGCCTTGGGTTAGAGTTTGGCGGAAGCTCCCTTGCGGCCCGTATCTTAGATCAGAATACCCGGGGCTAAGCACCAATTCATCATGGCAAAAAGAATTGCCGAGATCAGGTCGAGGATTCTGGGCCAATGGCGACGAGATGGTGTAAGGTCATTGGTTGAGGGTTTTGGCCACAGTCAAGTCAATACCCTGACTTGGCTGAAAGCTGACGTGCTTCGCTGAAAGGTGCCCTTTCCAGACAGTTCTAGGGTGCCATGGACGGAAATAAGTACAGGCGATCAGAATCAAGCCTTTCGCCCTCATGACGCGAGGCTTTCGTATGGCCTGTCACATATGACATCAATTGTGATAGACTCGGTCAGCGGAGATTCTCCGAGGCTGTAGCTGTGATATTACAGGCCAACACTAGCCACGTAAGACACGCATGGAACTATTCAGCCGCTGTGGATCTGCAACGAAGTGGCTGGTACGGTGAGGGACAGCTGAACTCGGTGGCCCCGGAAGTCAAAGTAGCCGATGCGACTACACCGATCATGATTGGCAAGTTCTTGACCGCTCGTGATTTATGTAGCTTCCTCCTCCCCTGGGGGCTCTCTTGAATGTGCGTTTTTGGACAAGGTGGCTCGGTGAGACCAAACAATGAAGGCTGTCTTTGATTGGTCGGAAATGGCCCGATCTCGATCCTGGTATTCTACGGGACCGTGGTGAAGCGGTAAGACCCGTTTATTTATCTTTGCTTTAATCTCAATTGTTGTCGAGATAAGGCGTGGATAGACAGCTTGACTGGGGTCAGAGTTATAATTAACCTCCCTGCAAAGAAAAGGTCAGCATCTTACTAATCACATTCATAACCAAACCCCCGGAGATGACCCAGGGCGCATGTTATGCCATTTACATTCACTCAAACTTAGATGGCGCCCTTACTACACGATATACCGCTTGAACTGTTGCATAGCATCGTGATAGAAATTACGGTTGAGTTTTTATTGCTTCCTTTGGTTCATACTACTTTTCGCTCCTTATGTCCTGTGAACTCCGTGGCCGGTTGACTTGCAAGCTGACGGGATCGTGATGACAATCAAAGTGGTACATCAATCATGCTATACTGATGACCATTTCAATAGCTTAAGCCTCAAGTCAAGTTTAGACTGGGTCGATATCTTTAGACATTGGCCGGAGTAAATAGCTGGCGGACGTACACTGCTTAGGGTATCACTTTACTGCAAACAAATTAATATCGGTCTTTTGACAACAACTAATGAACCATGAAGCAAAGGGGGGAAATATGTCAAGACTTCAATGATGGATCTTGGCCGAAAAACAACCTACCGATGTAGATTCGAGAGCAATATCTGCAAGAGACTAAACCCGTTTGTTGAAGTCTTGTTTCCTGTCACCACGAGCCACCATCGAATCAAGCCACACGTAATAATCAACGAGGATAGGCAAGAGTTTGCAAACATGTGAATTGCTGTAAAACTTTCTCCCGCAGCCCCTCTCAGTCTGTTCAACCGCGTTGCCATCATCCATCTTTACACGGAAAAGAAGTCGAGGTAAATGGTGCCATACATCATTAACGCAAGACAAACTCTTGGTTAAGGCATAATCTCAGACATTAAAATCGCAGTGTTTCAATCCCACTGCTGGCAAGATACGTTAGACTAGATCAATGGTTCGTGAAAACCGGCTTGGTAGTGATTTTGAGCTTGTTTGTGGAACATCCGCGTTCATAACAATTTAGTTGGAAGCGCGGAAGAAAATTGTTTTGACTGGTCAAAAGATGTCCTTGCCCACGTCCAAATATCTACACCAGGGTCCGGCGAAAATGGAAAAGGAACTTACAATCGAGAGGACATTACGAATTTCTTTTCAAGTGCAACAACTTTCATCAAAATTGACGTCATCATGGTCGACACGTTCGTTTGAACAGGCTAAACCAGCAAAAGACGTCGCGACTGGATCATGGGAGATTTTGCAGATCTCCAGTCAATCTGAGTCCTCACATTCTCATCTCGACGGAACGATTCCACAAGCTCCGCTCGGATCGGCTACCCTAGACCTTATTTTTACTCATGTACTACTACTCTCCGCTTCGGCTTCGATGCATAAATAACGGAGAACAAACTCAGATTGGATCCTAGTCTGATGGACATGGATCTTGAAAGACATTGCCCCACTCTCCCACGCGAGGAGGTGGAGAGACGCAGTCAGAATAATATCATCTGCCGCCGATGACTGAGATTACTCATGACAAATCTTGGGTCATTGCTCGTGCCATCAATAAGATCAGGCTCGTCTCTGTTGAATCCAGTGTTCAGAATCTCGACAAAGCGCAGTACTGGCATACAGACGCTCCTCATTTAGCGACTTATGTTGCCAGACGAAGGGACTGTGGCGTCTCCTTTCTGGGGGAGTTGAACGCAATTAGTGTCAAGTTGAAGAAAGTTCGATGTCGGTTGGAAGAAAACGTGGGCGATGAACGGAGGGCTAGAGGCTAGAATATAGACTAAAAGAAGGTAGGTGTCATTCGGGAATGATGATGCCATCTCTTGCATTGACAGACAGGGGATTATAGCTTACAGGTCTCAGGGGTTACAAA
>JAAGWP010000622.1:0-13562 GCA_013266165.1 Fusarium graminum
AGGTTGTCATGTGGGAATAACCGGTCGCAAGGGTATGTAGGAGGGAGGGAACAGGGGGTGGAAATGGGGAGTTCCTACGTTGGGACGAGTGCAGCGGCGTGGAGAAGGTGTGGTTTGAGGTTATTGGGTAGTCTAGCACGGGGAGACGATCCGGTATGTTGCGTGATGGGTAGGGTGTGTTTGGGTTGTAGACCAGATGTCTATTCTGTTGTTGGTGTAGAGGATGTCTAAGTGGGTATGATATACGTGGTTCACGAGAGTCATATTGGTGGTTGATAAAGTCGGGGATTTGTGATATCGGAGGTCAATCTCCAGGAAGTGTTGTATGGACGAGTGAGACGTTATCAGGGTATCTTGGAATAGAGTTCTGATGCCGTTTCAAGACTAACGCCAACTATTTGGGGGCTGTTGTTGAGAAACACCACACCTATTGGTACATAATCATACAAGAGATAAGACCTTTCCTCACTTCTTGTCAACTCAGTGAATCATCATTTGCCCAGCCCATCGTCATGGTCGCCCATAGATCATGATACATGGGCTGCTGCCCCTCCATATCCATAGTCGGCGTGGGCATCGTAGAGGTCATGTTGAAATCCGCATCCCACGCTGATATGTACGGCTCCAGCGCTCTATCCCACATAGGACATCCCTGTCCTGCAACTCTGCTGCTGAGCATCGGCGCTGCAAGTGTAGCAATGCGTCGCTCGTACTTGGCCTTTACTACCCGCAGAACCACACGGCTCGCAGATAGGACGTCTACGCGCTTACTCACGGGTGTGAGCTCTTCAGGCTCGTCGCATATGACGCTGAGGAATTCGTCGAAATGCAGTATTGAACGTACCCAGGCGTGGTCCCAGTCGGGAATGTCAGCTATGGGGAACGAGAGACGCACAGCGAGGATCACGGAGAGGATGAACTTGAGCCAGTCGACGCTGGTAAAGTTTGCAAAGTTGTCGAGATTTTGCAGGTGGTCCAAGAGAGCCCGGAGGTTGTTGACGCAGCGAACAAGGCGTGTTGACGAGGGGTGGGCAAAATGCGGTTGTTTTGTGCTGGTGCGCGTTAGAAAGAAGATGGTACCGCCCTGGAGGAAAACGTCGAAGAAGAGTTGGGCTTGTTTAATCGGTGCTACATAAAGTGAGCAGGATGATTTGTAGGCACTCGGATAGATAGCCTTACCTGAGCGAGCGAGATGCGGTATCATGCCCTCTTTCATCTCCCTATGCTGAGCCTCCAGTCCCAACAACATAAGCTGCACCTGTTGATCCACCTGGGGATCGTTATAGCGTATGGATGTATTTGCCATAGTTGTCATATTAGCCAATTTGGTCAGATAACTCAGGGAGATGTCGCCAACGACTTCGGCATGGTGCTGAAGAAGCTCGTAACAGTTGGCAGTCCATGACGTCCACGCTGGAACGGCGTGATCCATCTTGTTCCATGTAAACATGAAACTAGCACGTGTATAAGTAAAGGTTACTGTGGTATAGGTTTAGGAAACGTACTTTGATACGGCGTAGTGATATGCCAGATACGTCCGTATTCGATCAAGTTGTGTGCTGTTCATCCCGCCTGGTATTGTGCTGCTGAGGCTGGGTACGTCCTGGTCGAGTTCAAGGTCATTTGACAGATCGCCTGCCATGCGGTAATACTGTAAGGCCTGTCTGTTCTTGGGTCTTAGATGGAAAGGGTACCTATCAATGTCAAGATGTGTCACTATTAGCATGACGGACAACTTACCAGGCGCAGTAGATCAGAATACCCTGTAGCAGCTCCATACTTCTCTCACCACGAGCAACAAACTTGAGACCTAGGACTTTCCGAAACTCCTCGTCATAGAGTGTATGTCCCTGCAGAGTTCGGGACCCAGACGCAGCAGCCAGCATCGCCAGCAACACAAATGGTCTTGTAGCTGCAAGGCTCGACACCGTCTCCTCAGGCTTCAGCAAAATGCAGGGATAGTGCACCAGCATTCCTCGGAAGGACACCAGTAGTGACTCGGCAGAGTCGAGGCTGAACTGAGGTTTCGCATGTAGCGACTGTATCGAGTGCGTGTGAGATGAAGACGGCGTGGGGAAGCCTGTGAGCGGCGAGTCTTCATAGCTGCTAAGATCTGTATCTGGACCAGGAGGGAAGATTGACTCTACGAATTGTGCGTGTGAGTCGCGTAAACTGTCAAAGCTCTCATCGATATCCGGCAGCGTGGGAACCTCAAAGTCAATGGTAAATGTCTTTGACGGCGCTGGAGGTGTAGGCGGTGGCTGATGAGTCTCTATCGCACTTGATGGCAATGTCAATTTCCCTCTTGAGAATTCAATACAGAGTAACAGACTATTTCGTTCGTCGCCTTCTTGTCCGTGGAGCAGTCCGCGATATGCATTCTTTCTTAGACTCTAGACACCTTTCCCGGCAGTCAGATCAAGTATTGGGCATGTTTCTGACAGGGAGTCTTACTTGTGACAAACTCCAGGTTGTTCACTCGGTTGACACTTGATCTTTGTCGCGCGACAAGCTTCGCAGGCTGTAGAGATTCTCTTGCGAGGACATGTCTCAATTGGAGGAGACTGACTCGCCATTTGTAAGGTCGATGCTGGCGATGCTCGGTTGGAGTTGTGGGTAGTCAATTGACCTTTAGGCACAAAATGGGTTCTCAAGGTTGGAAAAATGAAGAGAAAATTGTTCGTTGCAAAAGCGACAAGATGCGTGAGTCGCAAAGTTGCCGGTGTAATTAGAGGCCGACTTGACTCTCAACCGCCGACGTCTCTCGGATCTTAAAACCCCGCCTGAATCTGACACTCACGTCTTGATAAGGTAAGCACATGATCTAAATATTATCAAGTAACCAGACGCAATAGACTTACTCGGTAGATAAAAGACACAAGCTCAATCAAGTTTATAAATTACACATAATGCTGTTGCTTCCATGACAAACCCCATCTCCAACTCTCGTACGCCTGTTCAGATACCTGTACTGATCCTATCCTAACAACGATACAATGTAACAAAGAAGCACAAGAATGGATATATACTTCTCATCCGACAGTCGTCAACTTCAGCCCCGGGCTCCCTTCCTTGAGTATCTTCTCTACAGTCTCCTCGAGTGGTAATAAGGCGTGTTGGACCTTATCGCCCTTGATTTCATAATGGAGTTGATGATATTCGCGCCCGTGTTTCCCAATGTGTGACACTGCGCACAGAACTGAACAGTATACGGCGGGAGAGGCCAGCTTCTTTTCGATGCAGACCTTGCACACAGATGGATGTTGCGCTCCGTTGTTCATGTCTGTGTCCACCTCGTCGCATTGCGCACATCGGTCTCCAGCGTCGCAACCGTGTTCCTTATCAAGATGGTCGCTCTGTCCCAATTAGTCCCACCCATGTCGTAGGTGTCGTAGATACTCACATAACCTTTGCTGTGACACTCATCCGAACAGTATATCGTCAGCTTCTTACTGCCGCTAATCTGACTGAATGCCTGGCAAATCGGGCACGAGATGACATTCTTGGGGTCCACTATCTTGGTGCAGACTGCACATGGCGGAAGGTTGTACAGATCTTCGTGAACAGCTGGCGCTTGGCTTGCTTGGGCTCGGGCCTTATTCTGCAGCCTGTTTTGCTCAAACGCCATTTTTGCTCTGCGCAACTCATCTAGACGACTCTTGTGGCTATCCCGTTGCGGCGCCGTTGTAAGGCTTGCCTTGTGGTCCTGCGCGATGCGGTCGATGACTTGCTCGATAGTCATTGTGTCGCTTGCTTCGTATGCCTCCAGATATTGCTGCGCGTTGTCCAACACTTCACCTGTCTCCGAGTCTTTGAAAAAGAATGTGATGTAAAGTTGTTTCAAAGCTGCTGCGTTGTTCCTCGCGGCCGCAATCTTCTCAGTGAGCGAGTCCACGTCGGCATCCCAGTTGGTCGGTTTTCCAACCCCCTCCCATATCCTCTCAATGAGTTCTTCCCGTCTCTTAACCGGGTCGTCCAGCATTGCTCTCAGCTCATCTTGGTCCGCGCCGCCGTCTCCTGTCGAGAGGAAGCGCGGATACATACGGAGCACCCAGCGATACCACGCTTCCTTTTCCGACTCGATATCGTCCTCGATGTACTTGAGGTCAATCTTCTTGTGGTCCTTGACGTCGGTGAACAGAACGTCCAGCTCATTTAGGAACGCTCTTCGCTGTGAAAACCATTCCCTCCCCTCGGCGTCGCAGTACCGGGCACGCATCCTGTCGAGCACCTTGGGGAAGCATTTTTCACAATCCACCACGTTTCGTTTTCCACATTCTTCTAAGCATGTTTTCTTGATGGCGTCCACGTCGTCGGCGCATTGTTGTTTGTGGATCCGTGCTGCGCTGAGCTCTGTCCAGTGCTCCGGCAGAGCAATCTTGCCATTTGAACCCATTTCCCAATAACAATTTCTGGAGTTTGATACAACTCAGTCAACAGCTAGTAGTTGTTTTTCGAGTGGTCGTATATAAGTCAGTGATGTTAATTGATTAGAGTAGATTTGTGCAGCTGTAAGCGTCCAAGGCGGTGAATGAAGATGCGAATCCAAGTTGATTAATAGTTGCGGTATGAATATGAGTTTTCTCTGTCACTGATCAACTCTTGGTGCTCGACTCTTGATATTGATGAGATGAGGAGCAGGGGTGAAGGCCTCAAGAGACGGGAGGAGGCTGGGTCTGCCGAGATTTAAGCGACCTCTTTAGCACTAGATGACGATCTCCCATCGAAGCTTCCATATTTAACATTGAACATATTGATGTCTTGAAGTAAGGAAGCACTGGGACTGAATTAGTAGTCTTTGGTGCGTCAGTTATTACCTATACTTGATTGCATGTGCCTGCAAAGTTAATTGAAGAAACGTGCTGTAGTGTTCAGGTAGGTACTTACACCAGTCAATGTTCCATTGATCGATCAAGGCAAGTAATCAATCAATTTAAAAACAAGAAAAACCATTCGTTCCATATCAGTGACTAATTCCATTAAACATCTCTTCTTATTTACTTGATGCATACCTGGTAACGTTCCTGGTCCTGCTATGGCCAACTAAATGTCCCAAGCTGTTATGCACATATCGAGGCTTCTAATCTTATCAGTCGCATCAACAACTTTCAGCATTTCGCGATCTCGGCGCATCCTATTCCAAAGTACCAGCCAACACCAAGCTCTATCCAACACACCAGACAAAATGGTACGGCCCAATCTTATCCTGCGCTGTGACGCCCGTTGCTAACTGGCATAGGCCGACAAACTCCGCACTCAGCAAGAACTCGAGCGCCTCCAGGCAAAGTACATCGGTACAGGACACCCAGACACAACCAGCTGGGAATGGCGCACCAACATCCAGCGCGATACTTACTCCTCCATCGCCGGCCATCGACCTCTCCTCTCCTATATCGCTCTCGCCGAGAATGAGCCCATCGCAAAGGTCCGCGCTCAGATGATCCGGGTATGTTGACTTGCGCGACTCGGTAGAACAGTCTGCTAACTGTTGCGCGTAGAAAATGGTACAGCCATGCGGTCCACCTCCATCCCGTGAAGATTAGGACATGCACAGTTCAAGCGCATATACGACGTTGCGATAGTTCGAATTCATTTGGTTAGGAAATCAGGAACGGCGTCAAGGATCGATACCCCTATGGAAGGGAGCATTTAGACATAAAATACGGCATTTCGCACTATTGTATCATGATTCTCAGCATGTGAAGACGACCTGCTTGGCTTGTATTGGGGTATCATAATATCTGCTCAACTCTACATCCGTCCTGTCTTATTCCTGCATTCGGCTGGCTTCCGCTGCGGGCTCCTCATCATCACCGTTCTGCTGAGGCAAATCTCGAATGTTCAGACTCGACCGCACCTTTTTTTCCGTGTCCTCGTCGTAGTCCTCGCCATAGACTTCGCGCACCATGCCCTTGACGCCATCTAGGCCGATTTCTTCCTTTCCGCGGGGGCCGACATGCCATGTGATGGTGTGCTCGCCGTCTTGTCCTACAGGTGGTCGCTCAACCCTCTTGATGATGTATCCCTGTCTCTCCATTTTCTTTAGGATGACCTCTGTCTTATCCATTGAAACGTTCCTGTCTGCGTTGAGTCGTAGGAGATATCGCTTCAATTTCTGTTCACTCAACTCTCCACCGTTGAGCCAGATGACCGTGATGGTCAACGTGTAAAAGGCCACATACGTGGCTTCGTCGTCTGCGCTTGGTGTCTTGGAGGGGGCGAGAATCGCCGCATTGCGATATGCTTCTGGTAATGTCGATGTGAGGATGTATGACCCCGAGCCGATCTTCGGCTGCGAATTGCTCTTCATGGCTGTGACTTATTAGCAGATATACCAGGCAGCTTGAACACTAACATTACCTTGACGCTTTTCTTGGAGTGACATCTTTTCTCTGACGGGTAACTCTCGCATTTCCATGCCCCATACCTCTCTGAGCTGCCTTTGTGCCAGGTCAAAGATGCGCCTAAAGGACCTGCCTTGGGCTCCAAGGACTAGGGTTGTTAGCATTGACTTGACAATTGAAATTAGCCATGCCTACCTCGTTCTTTAATCCCATCTCTTCGGATCACAGTTCTAGAGAACTCGCAGGATATAGCATATCGGACTAGCTTCTTTGCTAGTTGCTCGTCGGCACTCTGCATTTCGTGTCGATCGCCATCCATTTCAGCATCGCTAGGTTCTTGTTCGTTTTCGTCTTCTTCAGAATCAGCTCTACTTCTTTGATGGGGACGAGCATCTTCCTCTGAGTCTTCGTCCTCCACCTAGAAAGTTCGTTAGCTTGGTTCCATCAGTGAATCACAAAGAACACACCGGACGACGACGTCTTTGACTTGACATGGTGTTATAATACAGTATTTCCGATTCGATACGATTCTCGAGTACTACACAATTAAGACAGAATTATCAAAGTGATGAATGCGATGTGAAGTCATATATGGAGGGGCTATAAGGGAAAGCTATACGCGATTAATCAATTAAGACGCGTCCAGGCTTATCAGTTATCGCCTATCGCTTAATCGCTTATCGGATAAAATTTCTAGAAACTGGGATCGTCAGTCTTGAACAGTTTAGGTCGCATTGTCGCAATTCACTCCCTTGATGGGAACCTTTTTTTTATTCTTTCCTTCTCGATGATTTCTAGAGCGGCCCGAGTGCCGCGAATTTGCCTGGCATGCAGGTTCGGCTTAATAACGCAACGCAGTGCTGGGGTGGGCTTCCGATTGAGCCCAGCTCGTGAAGGTCTTGCAAGACGATTTTATACATCCGACACAGGAAAAGCAGGGGACAACAAGGTCGAGCCTTTTATTTCGGAACGAGATGCGTCAGGAACAAGATCAGAAGAGAATGCGGTAGTTGAGGAGACGATAGAGACACCGACAGAGTCCCAGGATGCGACGACAACTACGAATAACCCCTCCTCTACTGAGACCGACCCCGGACCAACACGAGAGTCTGAAGATCTTCGAAAGGGCATAGACTCGGAGACGAATGCCTCCCCCGACGATCTTCAAGGTGAACAGTCATCTTCGTCTACACCGGAAACGACAAGCTATGGTGTATCTGAGCTACCCGATCTATCTTCCGACCAGCTAGTGAGCTCTCCGGAATCAGAGCTGGACGACCTTCTTAACGGATCCCATACTGGTTATGACTTTGAGGATGGCATATCTGAGTTACCGGAACTTGAGGATGAATCTCAAGAACTTGAGAATTTTACGCCCATCCCAAAGAGACCATACCGCGATCGTTTTGTGCATGGAGAAGCTCTCGGTGTTCCTGCTCTGGGGCTCCCAGCTGATGCCATTGTTATCAATAACCCCAATATGACACGCATGACGAGGAAGCCCCCAACTGTGATAGAGGAACAAGAAATGGATAATACGGGACTTGATTGGGAAGCACTGGCTCCGTCTGAGAAGGTCGAACCGGAAGAAGAGGAAATATATGCAAATATCGACGAGTGTCGTCCTGATACTCGCATACTACGGTCGGCAGATATCGATAAGTTGATTCGTGCTCTTTGTAGCGGCTTTACTGTCAATCAGTTGAAGGACTACCATCGAGACTGTCCGACTGAACACAGAGAAACCGACAATGTGGATTACTCCTGGATTGAAGAGATGTCACCTTGGACCTCGGTCAATTCTGTTCAAATTCGTGGCACTGGTAAAACATCAATTGCTCAACGGATTGTGTTCGACAAGTGGAAGATTGAGGTTCAGGAACACGTCGACAACCTTGGAAAGGCGTTTATCTGGATGGATCCTGATATCTTCCCATTTCTCACATGTTCGTCGTTCAGAATTTCAAACTCCAGATCAACTACTAACAGATACTCACAGACGGTCCAAACAATATAGGGCGCTTACTTTGGGAGTTGCGAAGGGACTTCCTCGTAGGTGAAGACGAGAAGTTGACCTTAAATACTGGCAAATCTCGCATCAGTATCATCGCACGAAAGTCGACCACTTATGGTGTCCTCGCCTACATCGACCAGGCCGTGCAGCAGATGCAAACCCGTACCATTGATGTTTTACCATCTCTTCCACATGGTTCAAGCATTCCTACAATCTCCGAGCTTCGGGAACTTGGTCGAATCACCAAGACTTCCATCCAGCGTGTCAAGGAGGGCACAACAGAGGTATGACACCTAGTCAACAATATGCAGTATCAAGTTAACCAGTGAATAGAAGCTCCGTGTGTCCTGGTTACCTGAATCATCTGAGGCCCCGGCAGAGACCGAAGATCTTGCTGATACAATATTCCGCTTGGTCGTTGGCCGTGTCGTGCCAGGCTCCCAGAACACTTTGCAGTGTGCTCCCTCGAATGGGGAAGACGAAGTCAGTGGCAGTTCACTTCAAGTCCAGAGACAGGCTCGAGCTATGTCATGGAGAGACAGGCTGAACAAATGGTACCGAGTTGTCGCTCCTATCGACAAGGCAGGCAACGACACTTTACCTCTCAATCTGACGTCTTCGGCATCGCTTCCCCAGACGAAGGCTCCCCCAGGTGGAAACAAGGATGCTACAACGGCAACCTTTGGTCATATCCTTCATTCAGACGCTCACACTTCGACAAAAACACTCTCTCGCAATCGACGTATCCTATCTCCTCTCACTCCTCACCCCGCATCCTTCTCCGCCCTGAAGCCTGACAATGACAAGCCGCTGAAAGAGTCCACGACCATTGTCATGCATCTTGTGCCCCGAGTCGAACGCAAAAGCAGCGCAGGCAGTACTGAAAAGTCAGCTGAAGACCCTGCCGTTCGCATCAAGATCCCCGTTAACGCTGATGCCGATCTTACCAACTTCACTATCCCCCCCGATATGGTTGCTGAATGCTTCGTTCCATGGCAAATCCACGACGTGCTTCTCCCAACTGAGGCCGTCGACGTCCGTTTCAAGCACGAACGCTCCTACTCCCTGAAGGTTGCTCAGCCCGGTCTACGGAAATTCCTTGAGACGTCACAGTTCAACCTTCTAGAGGGGCAACTTCGAACCCCTAGCCAGGCCACGCTATCTGTGCCGGGATCCTGGATGGCTGGCCACCAAAGTGGTAGGGATAATTCCAAAAAGAGAGACGTCCTCTACGATTTCCGTGGTACAGAGATCCACCAGACTGTCGAAATGCCTTGGCGCGGCCACATGCTACGCTACTCCAGTATCGAAGCAGGACAGCATGGTGGCCAGCGCCAGGAGATCACACTCCAGGCCGGTACCCCAGAGGAGCATCAAGCCGCTTTCCAAGGCGAAAGGAAGGAGAGCTTCTTACAACTGGTTGAGGACATCGCTACCGGTAAATGCTTCTCCTGGAGTGAAGGCTACAAGGCCATCAAG
Organism: Fusarium graminum; assembly: GCA_013266165.1. Lineage (NCBI taxonomy): Eukaryota > Fungi > Ascomycota > Sordariomycetes > Hypocreales > Nectriaceae > Fusarium > Fusarium graminum. The sequence goes on from JAAGWP010000622.1 coordinate 9,838, forward strand.
AGCCGCCAGCTGGAAGACTACAGCTACAACTTGCCTGAGGAGGAGCTCACCGAGGATATCATCGTGGACAACGAGAAATTTGATTCACGCGGCCGTCTGAACTTCAAGTTATATGAGGAAAAGCCAAAGCCAAAGCGAACGAGGCAGAAGGAGACCTTCAACTATGTCGAGGAAATTGTGAAGGTTGAGTCCGAGCCTGATGTTGAGACTACGCCCGAGTCTGAAGTTGAGTCTAGACCCGAACCTACATCCGAGCCTACATCTGAGCCCAAGGCTGGTGAGGATCCAGAGGAATCCAACAGCACGACAGACGAGCTTATGACCTTCCTCGATACATACGCCAAGCCCAAGGCCTTCAAGGACAGTAACGACAATGAGGTCTACGGTGTCGCAGCTGCCACTAAACACTGGTCACCCCGTTCGAGGCATGCATCCGACAGCCCTAAGAGCGGCTCGCCCCGCGTGAAGGACAAGACTCGTGAAAATGTATTGAACGAGTACTTTTCCAACCATAGAACACAGGCCAAGTCTCCTACATCTCAAAACACAACCTCCGAATCGAATACGATATTCACCGCAACCGAGACTACCGACAAACATACGAGGGCAAGCAACAAGCCCGCGAAGAAGTCTAGAAAGTACACACTTCGCGATCTAGAAAAGCCCGCCAGCAAGTCATCTGAGGACATGTTTGCGGCCCAGTTCGCCTCTCGAGTAACAGGCCAAAACAGAGCTCGAGATCCAAACGCTGTGCCCGGCTTCTTTGACCCTCCTCCACAATCGGAGAAGAAGTCGACACAGAAGAAAGGTTCTACACGAGCCAAAGGAGGGTGGAGTAAGAGGGGTCGTCAAGGTTGAACCCGGGTATCTGAGCCTACCACGACTGCCATGAATCCAAGAGTACAAATCAACTGTGTCAGAACGGTTGAACCAACTTCGGCTCGTCGCATTATGACTGAACGTGGAAGGGATGTATACGACATGGGATGGGATAGAAGGAAAGATAATCTTGTACACTGAGTGGCATAGACTGTATTATATGTACCATTAGACGATAGAAAAGGAAATATTATGTGTGTATGACTACCACGCTTTGCGACACCACAGACATGAGATTAGGAGAATAAGTACGCTATTTCAACACCACGCATGACCGTACGTATCTGTGCAAATATCTCTACAACAATCGTAAAAATGTGGACGAAACGGAATCCTACCAAGGGTTTGACAAGTATATGTGTCTACAGTATCACTATAGCTTCATGCGCGTTACCAAACATTCACATTCATCACGAGGAGCAAGAAAATTGCACGAATCACTTCTAGACTCTATTCTTTTTTTGATTTGCACTATCTGAGATCCTAGGCCTTTTGTAGCCTCTCATTAGGTGCTTCCAGACAAAAGCCGAGTGCTCATGCCAACATGATCATTTCGTCGTAGAAGCGAGTACATCAGCCCTTGGGCGCGCGATCGGAGTCGTAAGATCCCGCAGAAGGTTGTCGATTCAGAAATAAATTGCTTATTTCTTACCAGCCTTGGCAGCGGACTTGGTGACCTTACCGGCGGCACCGGAGGTCTTCTCGACGGCCTTGATGACACCGACGGCGACGGTCTGTCGCATGTCACGGACGGCGAAACGACCCAGAGGAGGGTAGTCAGTGAAAGCCTCAACACACATGGGCTTGGAGGGAACCATCTTGACAATGGCGGAGTCTCCAGACTTGATGAACTTGGGGGCAGACTCAGTGGCCTTACCAGTTCGGCGGTCGATCTTCTCCTGGATCTCGGCGAACTTGCAAGCAATGTGGGCAGTGTGGCAATCGAGGACGGGAGCGTAACCAGCACCGACCTGACCAGGGTGGTTAAGGACAATGACCTGGGCGGTGAAAGAAGCGGCACCCATGGGGGGGTCGTTCTTGGAGTCACCAGCGACGTTACCACGTCGGATATCCTTGACGGAAACGTTCTTCACGTTGAAACCAACGTTGTCACCGGGCATGCCCTGAGTGAGCTGCTCGTGGTGCATCTCAACGGACTTGACTTCAGTGGTGACGTTAGAAGGAGCGAAGGTAACGACCATACCGGGCTTGATGATACCAGTCTCGATACGGCCGACGGGAACCGTTCCAATACCTCCAATCTTGTAGACATCCTGGAGGGGAAGACGGAGGGGCTTGTCGTTGGGGCGCTTGGGGGGCTCAATGGAGTCGATGGCCTCGAGGAGGGTCTTTCCGGAGAGCTTGCCAGACTTGATCTCACGCTCCCAACCCTTGTACCAGGGGCAGTTGGTGGAGGCAGTAAGCATGTTGTCACCGTTGAAGCCGGAGATAGGGACGAAAGCGACAGCCTTGGGGTTGTAGCCGACCTTCTTGATGAAAGAGGAGGTCTCCTTGATGATCTCCTGGTAACGGGCCTCAGACCACTTGGTGGTGTCCATCTTGTTGATGGCGACGATGAGGTTCTTGACACCAAGGGTGTAGGCAAGGAGAGCGTGCTCACGGGTCTGGCCATCCTTGGAGATACCAGCCTCGAACTCACCAGTACCGGCGGCAATGATGAGAATGGCACAATCAGCCTGGGAAGTACCAGTGATCATGTTCTTGATGAAGTCACGATGACCGGGAGCGTCTATGACTAGTGTTAGCATCGTGTATTCGTTGAGAGCAGCAGTGACAACATACCAATGACGGTGACATAGTAGCGAGGAGTCTCGAACTTCCAGAGAGCGATATCAATGGTGATACCACGCTCACGCTCGGCTTTGAGCTTGTCAAGAACCCAGGCGTACTTGAAGGAACCCTTTCCGAGCTCGGCGGCTTCCTATTGTGGAATGGTTAGTTACTGATGACATGTGGTGCGTGATGGTTGTGAAAATGTGTGTATGTATCCGACGCTCGAGTGGCGGGGTAAGGTACCCCACCAAAGAAAATTCACGGTCGCACCGCAAAATTTTCCATCTCGAGCGGGGTAATTGGTACGTTTCGTGTGGGAACCGGTTCGAATGGAATATCGATGGGGATTCGTGCGGATGAAGGGATAGTGACTAACCTTCTCGAACTTCTCGATGGTTCGCTTGTCGATACCACCACACTGGTAGATCAAGTGACCAGTCTATTTGAAAATCAGCAAAATGTTTGAGAACTATCCCTGCCAATATATGGCGGGGTTCATGAGTTTACGTACAGTGGTCGACTTGCCAGAGTCGACGTGGCCGATGACGACGACGTTAAGGTGAGTCTTCTCCTCCTTACCCATTTTGACGGATTTGGATTTTTTGTGTGAAGGTGTTTGGTGTACTTGCTATGAATGGTCAGCGGCTGTGATGATATGATGAGAGTAAGACGACGATGAAGTATATCGTAAGAGACTCGCAACAAAGCAAAGGATCTTATCGATGTTCTTCTTCGAGAGCCTTGCGGAGTGGCACGTACAAAATCGCAGATCGGATGCTTGAACCGGGTATGCGAGACGAGGAGGGAAGAGAAAGAAAAGGTTGAAGGGAAGAGGTGGGAGAAGGAGTTTTAAAAGGCGAGCAGAGGGAAGGAGGGGTGGGGTGGGGTGAGAGGCAGCTGCGGCGGCGCGGGGCAATGAGTTTGGCTTGCCCTAACAGCACAGATGTTTTTTTCGCACGGCGAGTGGGGCCAAGACGGCCAATGACAGAGCTCCGAAGCATAATTACGGCGAGTGAGTAAAGATTTGAGAAATGGTACGAGAGAGGCTTGAT
>JAAGWP010000623.1:0-14316 GCA_013266165.1 Fusarium graminum
CCCCCCCCCCAAAAAAAAACAAGGTTTACGCCTCCAGCTACCTACCTACACTTTCAATCTCCAGACTCCATCTCGCAACCCAGCCGCGATTATCGATTCTCCCTCCCCTTCTCTAACATTAACCTTCAATATCGTCAACGCCTCGGCCCGATTTCTTGACATCGACACCCCGTCTTCTCCCAATCAACTCAACCTCTGTCCTTTCGCGCAACGCAGTCTTGATTTTTCGCCCCCAATTTCGCTTCTGCTCTGAGTCTCTTTGGTGCGCCCACCGCGTTGCTTTCTTCTTGGCCAAGCACACAGACATCAACACCTGCGCGACTTCATCGCCAAGTCATTCCCCGTCTTTAACATCATCACCAGAATGGTGGTAGTCGCTAGTCGTCCTCGCAGGTAAATGTCATGGATGCGCAGAATGCTGCCCAGTCCGACCAGACGAGGCCAGCTGGCGACTCCCCCCAGCGGCCTGACTCGAAACCCGATCTCTCAAAGTCAACACCACCGCCAGTAAGCCCCAAGCCTTCTGAGCCAGTTGAAAAGGACAAGAATAAGGACAGAGATACCCGTCGAAATCCGATTTCATCATCCGCAGTCGATCGGGATGCTTCTGAAGGTCGTGATTCTGATGCCGAAACCATCGTATTGCCAGGCAAGGATGGCCACTCCCCGTCAAAGGCTCGAAAGGTAAGACAAGAAGATAGAAGCGACGGCGACGGCGACGGCGAGGCCGAGGCCGACAATGATGGCGACGATGGGCCCAAATCGTCCATCAAAGCCGTTGGCTATCGTCGTCCAGAATTTGAGAAGCAGGCATCATCAATCCATGCCCGTGGAGACCCTATTAGAAAGAAGCGTATGTCGGCTCACCTCGAACGCGAAAAATTGTCACGCGGTAAAGATGCGGCTGCCTCGAGTGGCTTAAGCTCTGCGCCTGCGTCACCGCCTCACCACCGGCAACAGCACCGCCGTCGCTTTGCCGATGACACTCATTCATCCTCGGATTCTGAACATCCTCATCCTCGACCGATGAAGCCGCTACGCGAAAAACTAAAGTCGGGCGAAAACGCAGTGCTGCACAAACGGAAAAGTCTCAAAGCCGAGTCCGACGATGAAGGCGAGGGTCGCAAGATTAGGCGACAACGGACGACAAGTGCCAGTATCGATTCAACTCGCCTGCAAAGGGAGAACAAGCCTCTGTCGGCAACGTCGCACTATGATTCTCAGAACCGATCTATCTCCCCTCAGTCTCGATCTCACCGAAGGAGTGCTTCCTCCCAGCTACCTTCCTACTCCTCCAACGGACTCGGCCAGAAAAAGAGGCGACTACCACCGCCACTGCATTCGACCGATTATCACTCTGACGATTCATCTGCCAGTGGCAGCCCCCACCCTCGAAGCTCGAAGCTCCGAAGCTTGGCGACGCCTGCCGCTGACACAAATGCTTCACCTGCGAGAATGGCGCCTCACAAAAAGCATCTAGATGCCCATGGTCAAACCTTCCTAGCCCGCGCATGTGCACGAGGTGAGTACGAGGGGGCTAAAACGCGCTTGACCGAGAGGCCTGAGGACCTAAATGTTGCCGACTATGCCGGAAACACGCCACTCCAAATTGCGGCCATCAATGGTTGTGAAGACATTGTCAAACTCTTGATCGATGCTGGATGCAATCTGGACTGTGTCAACTACGATAAAGATACACCGTTGCTCGACGCAGTCGACAATGGCCACCTGGGTGTCGTCAAATTGTTATTAGATGCCGGTGTCAACCCCCGAAAGGCCAATGTAAATGGTGAAGAGCCGGTGGACCGAGTCAGCGACGACACGGACAACGCGGAGGAGATCCGAGCTGCTCTTTTGGCAGCCAGGAAGCGAGCGGGGGATCGAAGACGCACTTCAGAAGAACACCAGTCGCACCAAGACCAAGACCCTAGGGATTCGCACGCGCCAGATAGCCCACGCCACTCACCGGCCACAAACTCGGGATCTGGACGGAGGGCGGGAACTGTACGTGCAACCAAGACACGAAACGATTTGTTATACATGCCTCTCGACGAGAAGACACTTCGCCAGGCTGCCGGTCGAGGAGATGAGGAAACTGTCGCTCGCATCCTACAGGTAAAGGAGGGATATAATGACCCCGAATCTATGGTCGCAGCGGCGAGAGGTGGCCACGATCTGGTGATTCAGCTACTCCTTGGTCTAGGAGGCGCCAATCCCGACCCACGGCCTATCTTCAGCACCCAACCAGAATTTGCGACGCCGATCTTGGCAGCTATCGGACAGGAGAATATCAAAGTTATTGAGCTGCTCCTGGAACAAGCTGGCTTCGATCCCACTCGGAGATACAGAGGCGAGACATATTACGAGATTGCTCGACATCGAGCTGGCCCGAATTGGAAGGATGAGGAGCACATGTTGAAGAACGCTTACGACGAGTACAAGAGAAGTCACAAGGACTCGACCAAGACAAAGTCACCTCACCGCCGTGAACGAGACCAAGAACGTGGTGATCGCGAGGACCGGGAGACCAAGCGTCCGTTCCGAACAAAGTTAAAAGAGAAGGAAGAAGCTCGTCAACACAAACAAAACCCGTCCAGTCCTGAGCCGAAGAAGAAGCCGACCACGTCGAAGCTCACAAGTCCTAGAGAGAAGCGGAGATCCGATTCTTTCACGAATCACGGGGACGACAACTCGAAACGTGGCCCGGGACGACCCAGGAAAGAAGATCGTGTCCCGTCCATCAACGTATCAGACCGCGAATTATCACCGACCATATCTCACAAGCAGCTTAAAGCCAAGCACGTAGATTCAGATGCCGCCGGTGTGTCTTCAGACGGAGAAACTGTCAAGCCTCGCAGGAAGCTTGTCTCCAAGGGCGAACTTCGTGGAGAACGAGAGCGACAACGACGCGCAAGTATGGCATCGAATGCTTCGTCTCTCAAAGATCCCCCAACTAGCCCTCATGAGGCAAGACATGAGGAGCCAGTCGACAAGCATGAGAAGCACGACAAACACGAAAGGAACAGGGTCGAGAAGTTATCCGAAAAGTATCATGATCGGACCAAGGCCATTAAAAGGGACGAATCTAGAGATCGTTTGTCGGTGTCTGGCGACGGAGCAACTAAAAGGCATCGCGCCAGCATCACTCCCGATCGACCCAGTAACGGCGATAAGGACGACAGCGAAATTCCGCCCAAGCGACGACGACTTGATGGTGAAGCAAAGGACAAACGACCAAAGCAATCTTTGTCCTCTGACGAGAGGCCTCGCAAGCCTAGCAGCCTTCAAGACTCTTCCAAGCTATCCTCCAAGGCGAGCCACAAGAAGTACGACGACGATAAACGCGAAAAGCGTGCCAATTCTCATCGCGCTGATACAGATCGAGCCAGCAGCGTCGAAAAACAGATTCACGTTAAATCAGAAGAGACTGATGTAGAGATGAGAGATGCCGACTCTATCAAGGTCGTATCCGAGCCGGAACCACAATCAGTCCGGGCCAAGGAGACTAGGGAAGCTAAGGAAGCCGAACAAGAAAAGCAACGACAGGCCGAATCAGAGGAGGCCAAGAAGAAGGAAGAGTTGCGAAAGAAGGAGGAAGTGCGTAAGAAAGAAGAGGAGCGGACGCGTGCTGAGGCCGAAGCAGCAAAAAGGCGCGAGGAGGAAGAAGTACGGAAGAAAGCAGAGGAAGAAGAGAAGAAGCGCCAGCAGGATGCAGTCGAGAAGGACAGAATACGAAAGCAGCAAGAAGAACGTGAAGCCGAACGCAAACGCAAGGACGAAGAAGAGCGCCGAAGGCAGGAAGAAGAAACAGAGAGACAGCGACGCGAAACTGAAGAAAAGGTGCGCCGTGAGGAAGAAGAGAAGCAAAGGATTGAAGCAGAGCGGAAGAAGCGGGAAGAGGAAGAGCAGAAACAGCGCGAGGAGGAGGAGCGACTGCGCCGTGAGCAATTCGAGCGGGATGCTGCGGAAGAAGTTCGTCGACAACGCGAGGAAGAGGAGCGTAAAGAGCGTGAACGGCGGGAACGTGCACATCGTGAGGAGCAGGAACGGAAACGAGCCGCGCGTGAAGCTGAACAACGACGGCTACACGAGGAACAGGAACGTACCCGCCTTGACAAACTGCCCCCTCTCCTGCGATGGCTTGACACTTGTTCAAACCCCAAGCTGCCTTTCCTTGCGGAGAAATTCAAGCGGATTCAGGGCTGCCGATATGATACAATTCGACGAGAAGCCAATGGCAAACCCGAGGGCCGTGAGCAATGGGTCCTCAACACTCATGCGGCTTTGCTTCTCGGCGAGAAGGATCTGGAGCTCTCCAGATGTAAGTTTCATAGCCACAATGTCAATGTGACTGATGACTAACTAACTATTTTCCAGACACTGCCTGGGAACGTGTCCCTGTTAGTCAACTGGCCAAGATGTCTCTTTGGCGCGTAGAGTGGTCGCTCTACTCTCTTCTTGACGAGAAAGTTTGGGATCTGGGTCGCCAAGTGCCCGGATGCTACGGTGATGAGGACCCATCCAAGTTGCGCTTCCAAGCCAAGAAACAACTCAGAGAGGAGGCATGGGAAAAGTTCCGCAACCTGGACATGTTCTTCGTCAAGGTAAGCACTTCAATATACTACGGGAGATGAAAGGTATCAAGCTAACGGATTGCCAGATGTCAGATCTGATGTACACGGCCCCTAACATCCCGCATCTCCGCAACATCCAGCTCTCAGTCGAGTATCGTGAGCTGTTGGAGTCAGAAGCCCAAAGTATGCAGTGGGGAAGTTGTCAGAAATGGAAGCAAGATCCGGATGCTGCTCGTTACCATGGATTCGCTCCTCGATGTAAGCATTATCTCAACGGAGTTCTTGTGGGCGAAGACATGCCTCAAGTTGCGCAAACGAGCAGCACGCCATTCCCGGACAACAAGGTGCCTAGGCGCGGATTCGTGCAAGTACACCCAGACGATCCGGAGTATAATCGAATCTGTGTGAATCAAGGGCTGGAACATCTCGTCAATAGTCATCTGAGTCCACCTCAGGTCAACGGTATCCATTCATCGCCGGCCAGCCAAAAGTCGATGGCTTCGGGCGGGCCTCATATGAATGGGACAATCAAGGTTTTGACGTCCGGGTCGACAACCGAGAGCTTAACGACACCGATTGTTGGGCACGAGACACTTGCAAATGGCATTAATGGAAATACGAACGGGAGCTCAAACCACTAATATGATTGAGTTTCAACATACGACCGAACATACATCTTTACATTATTGCCTTGAGTTTTCTTTATCAGCATAACGTTCATGGATGGCGCAGATGCAGATAAGGTCTATGCTGTGGTGAGGTTTTATCGCTTTTATCAAACTGGGGTGGGTGTTTAGTAGACGGCAGAGGTTTTACGAGGATTGGATCGGAATACAATACAGGCATGCTCGACCAGACAGGCCATGGAGTAGAGGTCTGTTGGATGATTGTTTAAGAGTAGCTGGAAAGATGGAGGGCTACACAAGATGTTTTGCATGATTGCTGCTGTTGTTATGATGAAGCATGACTGATATCTCTAGATGAGCATGAAAGGCTGATGGCAGCCTTGGATGGGCAAACCAATTCGTGCTCACGGTATTTGAGTAGATTACAATTGAAGAATCACCAAAAACAAGAAAACCTCTTGACGGCCATTTCATGCATTATTATGTTGATTCCCTCGAGACATTTGCTCTCACTCAGTATGGCACCTGTAAAAGTAGCAAATAAACTAACCAAGTACCCGATTGGCTGCGAAAGAATTATACTGGCTGACGTCAAAGTCTTGTGGGGCTCTGTAAAAAATTGCCCCGCCATCTTGACGACTTCAACCCACGCAACCAGGCTTTCTCTGCAATTTATCACCCAAAGTGCCTTCGACCACGAATTGGGCCACGAACCCGGGATCTGAGGCCAGACACATCGAAATTTTGACCCGAAACCGCTGTCACAAGCGCAACCGCAATCATGGCGACCACGGTGGACAAGGTTAGTAGTTGCTCGCTCCCACCCTCAGACCGTACCAGGAACAAGTTTGCTAACCCCAGCCCCCACCAGATCAAAGATATTGAGGCCGAAGTACGTGATATCCCAACCGAGCCCTCCTTACCCGAAACTCCCGGAGATGACGATGACAATGACGATAATCGATAATCGACGATGAGGGGTTCTTTGCTGTACTGTACGAATAACCGGATGGGGTTCTAACTTGTGTAACCAGATGGCCAAAACCCAAAAGAACAAGGCGACATCGTTTCATTTGGGTCAGCTCAAGGCCAAGTTGGCCAAGCTCAAGCGCGAGCTTTTGACTCCCACCGGTGGAGGTGGCGGCGGTGGTGCTGGTTTCGATGTAGCCCGAACTGGTGTCGCCAGTATTGGCTTCATCGGTTTCCCCTCCGTGGGCAAGAGTACGCTCATGAGCCATCTGACCGGGCAACATTCGGAGGCTGCCGCCTACGAATTCACCACCCTAACTTCAGTGCCTGGTCAGGTTGTCTACAACGGTTAGTATTTTGTGATATCTTCTACTCCACCACCTCGTCCAGTGGGTGCGACCATCTTGGTACATGGGCGGCTTGATGCCCAATCCCACCGGCGGGCGGCTCCCCTGTGCGCCAAACGTCGAGGCTGACCTGCATTTCCCCAGGTGCTCCCTTGCAGATTATCGACCTTCCCGGTATTATTGAGGGTGCCAAGGACGGTCGCGGTCGAGGTCGACAGGTTATCGCAGTCGCTAAGACGTGCCATCTGATCTTCATTGTGCTGGACGTGAATAAGCCTTTGACTGATAAGCGGGTGATCGAGTCGGAACTCGAGGGTTTCGGAATCCGCATCAACAAGTCGCCCCCAAACATTACTTTCAGAAAGAAGGACAAGGGTGGCCTCAATATCACCAACACCGTGCCCCTGACCCATATCGATCATGGCGAAATCAAGGCTGTAATGAGCGAATACCGCATCAACTCTGCGGATATCACTATCCGGTGCGACGCTACTGTGGACGACCTGATTGATGTTCTTGAGGCAAAGAGTCGAAGGTAAGGCTGCTCAAACTGTGGCGAACAGACGCACTCTTGGTGTCAAAATGGACTCCGTTTGCTAACGTGCCGACTTCTTAGCTACATCCCCGTGGTCTACTGCCTAAACAAGATTGATTCAATCAGTATTGAGGAGCTCGATCTTCTTTATCGAATTCCTAATGCGGTGCCCATCAGCTCTGAGCATGGATGGAACATCGACGAGCTGATGGAACTCATGTGGGAGAAGCTCAACCTTGTCCGAGTGTACACAAAACCCAAGGGCAAGCAGCCTGATTACTCTCAGCCTGTCGTACTCCGCGCGACACGCTGCACTGTTGAAGATTTCGTAAGTCCGACCAGCTCTATATGAGACCCGTTTACTCCTCCCTGCGGAGCCTCATCTAAACCATAATAAATTGAGAATCCTGAATTGCTGACTTAATTCACATGCAGTGTAACGCCATTCACCGAAGTATTACAGAGGTGTTTAAGACAGCCATTGTGTACGGCAAGTCTGTTAAGCATCAACCTCAACGCGTGGGTTTGTCTCATGAACTATGCGACGAGGATGTTGGTAAGTTGCCCCGGAGGCCCCGATAACGACCCTGAACCCTAGCAGCAGCCTAAACACGGATTGAGAGGGAAGGATGGACAACCCGGGCCGTACTTGTGCTTGATCTACCCGATGCAGTCGGGATCTGGCTTCATTGAGCGGCCAGGGCGTTTAATCACCCCAGTTACAACACGTTCAGTTGGGGCTAGGCTGCGAGGGTTACGTTGTACTAGACTCGCGACAACGCTAACAATTGTGACAGTAACTATTGTCAAGCGATGAAAAGAAACTTTGCGGAGATTGAGGGGGACGATCCCACGGCAACGCCATAGGCTTGGTGAGCTGGATAGCTTGGATTGTTGCTTCGTATCAGATTGTTACCACAAGCCATTGCCACCCACCAGTTTGCGACTCTGGGCTAGCTTCGAGTGGCTGACGAGAATCAAAAGGTGGGAACCACACATGGGATGGAATTGGATGGGATGGGTTAGGATGGGCTGTTGATTACAACAGGATCACTAAGAAGGGGCTGACACTGGATGCACGGCTACGAGTATCCGTACCTCTGGCTGAGAAAAAGATATCGACTTGGCCCGACCAGGCACGATAACGATCGGCGCAATAGTTTCCGGGGGAAGTCAGAAGTGGCGTACACTCTCACAGAGCAGAGCAGGCTCAAGGGTCTAGAGCAGGGGAAAGAAAATTTAGGTGGACGGTAGGCGGATGGATGGTGAGCAAGGGACGAGCAAGATTTTAAGATGAAGATGGAGAGCAAGGTGGACTTAGTACGGGCGGGATTTACACGGGATCCTATGTCCGGACTGACTTCCGAGATGAAGAAAAGCAACGCAGCGTAACGCAATGCAAGGCATGATCAGCCAGGAGAGACAAACTCGGCAGTTAGTATAGTCGACTCCCTCCTCTTCCTCTGTGGAGGAGGATCGCATTCAATGAATTTTATTAAATTTGAACTTTCCAATGCAAGTTGGTTGTCCACATCGGCCAGAGTAATGTCATCGTTGGTACAACATCTTGGCACGTATGTTGATATTCTTCCGCGCGGCTGAAAGAAGTCTTTTTGACCGAGCGGAGATATTTCCGAGAAGAAATGAAAGTCCAGGCTTAAGATATGCACTATTGCGATTTAAGGAAGCTTTTTGTAGGTGCGTTGTGACGTATAATATTGTACAGGTCTCTTTTTCTTCTTCTTTTCTTCTCTTTCTTCAAGGTCTGATATGTGAAGTACACTGGTGGATGAATTTGTGCGTAAAGTGACATTCACAAAAGATCAAGACGCCACCATCTGATGTCAACAAGCAGCGCAACGGCATGCAGTGGTAGAGTGGTTCGACCTGCATAGCCGAAGGGCCTCTTTGATCAGCGACCGACTCGTGGGATGTAGGCACAGGGGGTTGGGTCTACGAATCAGATTGTGTGTTGAATTCCGGCCTTGCATCGGGGGGCGCTTAAAGAGACGAGAGAGCACATTGGCGTTGTCATAGGGCGGTTTATAGGGCTTTTCCTGTTTCGATCAATCGTATCATTGCTAACTTTGTTATGGTGAATATGAAACGAATTGATGTTGGTTCCGTCAATGAATATTACAAAGTGTAAAGCATAAACTTTGAAAGACCAACGAAGCAATGACTGCAATTCAGCATAGGTACTTGGGCATTGAATTGCTACAGTAGCATCCAGTCCGTAGGTAAGGTATTCTGATACTGTTTACTAATGCCCGCCGCTGCACTCTACCTACTAACGCCCAATGTTGAGCATCCGTTCCGTCCACCCCCCATAGTAGCTCGCTCATGTATGTACAGTACAGTAGGTGCAGTGCTAAGGTACCCCACCCGACCCTTCTGATGATGGCGGCCGGGCGGCAACAGACGCATCGTGAAAGGCGGAGAGGGCAAGCCTCTTTGGCGAGAAAAACGTCCCGAAGTATGCGTTAGGCTCAAACGAGTTTAGCGAGAAGCGCAGGGCCAGGGGAGAGTCATCAGCAGCAGGGAAGACATGACAAGAGTGACCAACAGCAACAGTGGTCTTAATTAATTAGTCGCAGGTGAATAGGTGATCTCCACAGGATGCATGCTGCATGGTGTAAGTATACGACAGCAGCAGCAGCAGCATCATCATCACCATCATCATCACTAGCAGCAGCAAGTAGAGTGGCCGCAGGGCTAGTTGTTCTATCATGTCCTGTCCTTGTCCTTGCATTGTCTTTGCCATGACTTTGCTCCCAACCAAATCGGATCAACCATGTTGAAAACAACAGGGCTAAAAGTTCATTAAAACTGAATGGATTGAATGCCTACCTAATCTATTTATTTGCTTGTGCCACGGCACGGCTCGTCGGAAGACGGGACAAGGCCCCGACAAATCCTAAATAAGGTTAATCCCGCTCGCTACAGCAGAAAAACAAAACATTGACAATAATAAGTTTAACTCATCGCAACTCGGAACTGACATATGTACGAATTATCAGCCTCCGCCATTGTTGGTGATCAGTAATGGATGGATAGCTGCAGTGTTGACGAGATCTCAATCGGGCAGCGCAAGGGGGTAGATGGCGCCTAAAAAACGGGATAACAATCTAACCATGGATGAAAGGAGCTCCCCTTGGCCACTGGCCATTGACCCTGGCAGCGCTTGATTTGATTAGCAACCAAGCCTTTCTTTGCTCATCGAGGAGGGAATATCGAGGCACACAAACTCCACAAACTCGCCGACGATTGGGCAGCTCCGCCCATTGACATGCAGTTCCCTATGCTAGGCGTTTAGCCCATGATACAGTCTCCCATAACGATGTCATCTTCTCGGTAAGCTCTGGGGCTACTTTGCTCTGAGCTCTCTATAACGCACCGGCATGATGTCGCCGTCATGAGATTGATCGCGGCCGCGCGCACCCGCAATCCTTACTTCTAAGTTCTCGCTCGGCATTATCTTCCCACTTGGAAGGCCTCGTTTTTCTCCCCCGTCTGTTTATGGTTAAGCTTTTTACAGGGGCATTTGAACTTTGAGGCCTAGAATTAATGTCTTTGCAAGCCTAGACTCAGCCAAGTACCTCTAGCACGGAGTACCCTGAGTCGGGTTGTACTTGCCATGTTAGCCGTCTGTCTACCCACCTCAAAGGGTCAAGAGCTCCTTCTCCTTCTTGAAACAGTATCTACCTACCCATTACCTACTTAGGTAGCTAGGTAGGTAGGTAGGCTTGGACTACCACCTACCTACCTAATCGACCAAAATGTCAGGGCATCTATCTTTTCTTCTTTCATCGTCGACTTACCATCATCATATCTCATTGTGCCAAAAGACGGACCGCCCCAAAGAACCGCGAAGCAAAGCAAACATATAGACACCATCAAAATTGCATTCAACCTACTGAAAGCTGGCGCCAGGGATCTTAATCAAACTGGCCAACTGGATCAGCACCCGGATGACGGATTGAACCGTATATGGCGCGCCACAAGCTTGTTCCCCCTCGCTCCGTCTGCCCATCATCCATGTAATCATTCGTCGCATTGCGCTTTCTACAGAATCAATAAAGACAGAGGACAGACAAACATTGACATAATATGGGTACTTGCTGCCCAATGATAAAATCTCTGAGCAAGGTCACGATGGTGGCTGCATGTCCATTGATTGAACCCTCCGGAGATTGCGCCAACTATTCACCCACGAGGTTGATTCCCCCGATCCCGACTCTGTTGCTTCGACTTGGTACCAAGAGATGGAGAAATGAAAATGCTACGGGAGCAATCGCCATCTAATTTGCGACCTGCCATCCGACGCTCGGAGAAGAAAGATCATGTAAGAAGAGAAAGGGCAAAAGCAAATCCTGACCCAAGCCGCAACATGGGAAGGCATATCAAGGATGTTAGACATGGATGCTGATGGGACGGACTAGGGGCGGAATGGCGACTGGCCATGCTGCCATAGGCGGCAGGCGGCGGCTGTCAAACTGGCTCCAGAAAGGCCCGTCCCACTAGCCTGCCTCTTTGTCGATATGCCCTGGCAAGCCCCAACTCTACCTTGCTCAGAGTAGCGGTAGATCTTCGTTTCTCCTCCATAGACGAGCCATGGCAAGCACGACAAGGCACCAAAATTCTACTGGGCGCTGTACCCGTGCGCTGCATCAATATCCTTTCATGATCAGGATGCATGGCTTCAAATTTTTTACCCACCGCCATTCCAGTTGCGGCATCCCGAGCACCATGTCATCATGGTGCTAAGAAGGTGTGAGTGAGGGCGGGGGTCCTGTAATGATGGTGGCAGCCTTTGATATGATATGGCTTCTTATTCGCATAAAGCAAGACAACACTGAAACTGCCATCAGCGCAAACTAAACTACAATGAATACGATCGACTGAAAAGGAGTATCGTCAATACTTCACAATGAGCAACACAGCCGATCAAGATGAGCTAAACATGCTTCTCCCCATCTTGTATTGATCTGTCACACATCAGGCAACTCAAAAAAGCATTACCATGAGCCGGACCACGTGCGCTGGTCTGTTACTTGGTACAAACTAAGATGGTCGTCACATATTCCCGCTTCTACGTCTTTTTGGCTTGGGGCCGGAGGCTATATTGTGCCACATCTCCATGGGCCACGATATCCGTTTGCACTAGACTTTGCCCGGTGAATCCATTTGCCAATGTCGCCCAGTGGCCTCTGCCTGGCGAAATGAATTCAATAAACAAGGATGTGGATGAAACTTCGGGGGTTTATGTCTCTTTCCGTCAACAAAGACCCTTTTTAGCGACCTGAGGCACTTACTTCACACGAGCTATGATTGTGACATCCTGGGCCCACGAGGCAAGCAAGCAAGACGAGGCGAGGAGACACGACAGGCAAGGGAGGAGCAATGGCTAGTTGGGGCATGGCAGATGAGGGACAAGGCTGAGCGAATCAAACCGTCAAAGCCTTGTTCATCGGTCCCCCTCCCGTCTCACTCACCCCATCTCCGTCTGCCTTCCCGTTGAGACAGGTCTGAGCTCCGGATCTTGCTTTCCGGTCGGGCTTTGACCTAGCAATACGCCATGTATCAGAACATGATGCTTAACAAGGCAAGAAGAAGGAACATCAACGAGAGAGATCAAGCCGCGGGCTGGTCCGCTCGAGGCTGAAGCTGAACGTTTGTTGCGCTTGGGGCTAGTAAGCTGAATGGACATGCCACAACCACCCATGACCCAGTGTCATTCTCATCTTTCTGCTAAGGAGTAAACTCCAAGGTTAAAGCGTCAACTTACTCGTGGCCGGTGATAGTAACCCTTGATCACTGGAGGCTTCATTCCCTCAGGCACCAGGGTATTTCAGGACCCCTGTCTCGAAAAATGGCCGGGCATGCTGTTGCCAGTGAGTGTCATTGCTACACACTCTCTGTATCTTATCCGTGGCCCATCAGTCGATCTTATTTTGGACCATTTCAAGTCCCTGCTCCCTGCTGCCGATGTCCCGTCCCGGATTGGGCATTACATACTAAAGTCAGCACCCTTAATATTACTCACGATTGAAATCTTTGGGCTCCTAGGCCAAGGCCCGGCCAGGTTTCGTCTGGGGAGGATCTGGTTAACAGGTGACCAGCCCACCATGGATGGAGTGGACTCCTTTAGGAGAGGTGACTGGCCTATGGTAGCTCACTTTTGGCCATCTCCAGTTTAAACCCAGCCTAGTAAGTCATTGCCCATCGAATCGCATGGGTTTTGGCGCGCCGCGATTTCTAGATTAGAGAGAGAGATGCCCTATGAAAGCTGCAAGCTGGCGATTTCTAGATGGACTATCTCTCTAGCCTTGGCGCGACATTTTCTTCCTTCTTCTTTTACCGAAGCCATCAGTGGACACTGCTGGGTACGCCCCATCTTCTGACCTCACTCTCATCGGCCTCCAGCCATGCTATTGCATAACCTTCGTGTGGAAAGGGCCGGTTTCCCTGTAGGGGAACGAAGGACTGACAGGTCCGGATACAAACTTAGCCATCAAATGTCGGTTTTCCGGAAAAGTGACTCGGGCACCGAAAAGCAGAAATACGAAGAAAACCTACTACCAGGGTAGGGACAGCACGACCGGAGATGGGTCTTTTTGTCTTATTCATCGCTTCCTTCGTTCGTCATGTTGCTTCCTCCACTTCCCCTACTGCTGACCAGAAGCCTGTGGCTTCGGGATAGTGGTTTGAAAGACGATGCGCTCCTTTCTTGAGACATCTCGCACCTATCAGATGGCCGCGGGCTAGGGTATTTGTGTCTACCCACGCTTTCTTCCAACGGCTGACGATTCTCTTGCTTTTCCCAACCTGGCGATGACCTGGCCAGGATCAACTACAAGAAGAAGACTCGGCTTAGAGCTCCATAGCACTGCACCCTAGCTCACCGGTCCATCTCCGAATCCGAAGGCGTCCGTCCATACCATTACCTCATGAGCTTCTCTATCTGCCGCGCTTGTTGGCGGGTGAGCATGCGTGCCTGTGCCAAATGTGTGAGCCTCTGTTTTGCCTACTCGCGTGTAAGCTCTTGCGCAGAACGTTGAAAGTCCTGGCATGTCCAATTGGAGCCACTCTCTGCCTTTCTCGGCTTCGTCCACACTTAAACACATCTGTACACACTCTCGGACGGCGTCTTGGGGCTTCGTCAGTTGTCTACAGAGCACTCTGGCTTTTACCCACTACCCTCCCACACACGCACACACACACCACTCCTTGATCGCTCATGATTACAGTATACACCCCTCCCC